>CAJHQP010010551.1:0-18234 GCA_905132765.1 Moricandia arvensis
CACCAAGAATAGAGAGTAAAACTAGAGATGATTCTTTTAAGACAATGAGAGAGAGTGGAGAAGTACTGTTGTATTGGGAGAGAGAGAGAGAGAAATGAAATATGAGGAGTATTTTCTCTTAATCTAATTTCTTGTTGCTTACGAGCATAATTTAACAACAGATAAGAAGAGAGACGAAATTACAACACCTGGTCCAAAGACTGTATCTGACCCATACAGCTCTTTGTCAGTAGATCTGGATTTGAATTCAAACTTAACCATGAGTAAACTGGTTAACTCAACCCACAATGGTCTCCCAAGCTTCTTAAGTTAAGCTTAGGCGACCTGCCAGACCTCTGCTCTTGCCAGCATCAGCTAGATCATAGATATACACTCGTTAGGTCTGTACGGTACATAAACTATTTTTATGTCCATATTATTTCTCTCTTCATTCTTTCCTCTGCTTTATCTCTTCATCTCAGTACTCCCACTCATCTTGACCATAGTGACTAGTCAGCTTGGAAACCATGAAGAATCCTCAGTCTAAACTAATGTGCAAAACACCCAGTGGGACAAAACACATTAGGAAAAGAGTAGAAGTCTCCATGCTTAGAGAGCTCAGTGAGATGTGAGGTCTATGAGTCTCAAATCAGCAGTGGATGAACTCAGCAAACTTTGTGCTGCTGCTTGAAATTTAGCTGAAGATGTCAGCTAGTTGGTCTTCACTTCTTGTGTAGCGCACAGTCAGATGATTTGCTTCTGCCATCAGCATTGTCTACCTTGTGGCATAGTCTACTCAATATGTTTGGTCCTTTCATGAAGACTGAGTTGGAGCTTGCAATGTGATGGCTCTCTGATTATCACATGCATGTAGTGATGGTGATGTAGTCTCACTTCCCAAGTCAACCAGCAATCCTTGATCCATATAAGCTCATCTGGTGAGCTCCTCATGCCCTATACTCACCTCAGCACTTGAGCATCGACACAAACTTCTGCTGTCTTACTCTTCCAAGTTATCCAAATTACACTTCCAATGAATGTGCAATAACGCAGTCTGTGATCTCCTATCAGTTCTGTCTCCTGCCCAATCAGCATCACAATACCCTAAAATCTCGGTGCTTCCATTACATGCCATCAAACTCCTTGACCAGGTCCTCTCTCAGTATCTCATGATCCTTTCCACATGTTCCAATGATATACTTTAGGCGCCTGCATGTGTTGGCTGGCTTGGTTCACAGCAAAGCAAATGTCTGGCTGGTAATGGTCAGATAAATGAGCTTCCCAACCATCCTTCTATACTGCTTAACATCACCATATGGCTTGTCTTCAAACTCCCCTCTCTCAGTACTTTTGTAGCTTTCTTCCAGGGTGTTTTAAGCTGTCTTCCTCCAGGGTTTCTGCCTCATTAAATATCAAGTGTGTACTTCCTTTTGGGACAGAAAGAGCCCCTCTTTAGAGCGACATACTTCAATCCCAAGGAAGTACTTGAGTTCACCTAAATCTTTAATATCAAAACCAGACTTTAGGAATACTTTGTTTCTTTGATGCCTCTTTGTCACTGCCTGTGATGATTATATCATCTACATAGATCAAGATGACTACAATCCCTCTTGGACCAGGAGAGTAAACAAGGTGTGATCAGCTTCTGATTTCTCTGAAGTCTCTACCATTCAAAGTAGTACTCAACTTGTGGTACCATGCTCTTGGAGATTGCTTCAGCCCATAGATTGCCTTCTTAAGTCTTAGAACATTTCTATGTTTGACAAACTTCTCTAGACCAGGAGGTGGGTGCATGTAGACTTCATCTTCTAAACTCTCCTTGAAGTAAAGCATTCTTGACATCCATCTGCCACAAATTCCATTCCAAATTTGTTGCAAGTGATAGGATTATTCGGATTGTATGCAGCTTGGCTACTGGTGCAAATGTATCCACATAGTCCTCTCCATAAGTCTGACTGAAGCCTCTTGCAACCAGTCTTGTCTTGCACCTCTCCACCTTTCCATTGGTAGAAACTTGATAGTAAACACCACTTACTTGACACAGCTTTCTTGCCCTTTGGGAGTTCACTTTCATACCAAGTATCATTAATAATCATGGCCTTTGTCTCATCTACAACTGAGTCTCTCTACTCCTCAAGCTCCATTGCTTCCTCATATGATCTAGGTACATGCTCCTGATCTAAACCAGTAATGAATGCTTGATGCTCAGGTGGAAATTGTGCAAAGGAACACACTGCTGAGATTGGATGAGCTTATTGCCTTGACTGTTGTAGTAGACTCTTGTGTTTATCCAGTTGAAGGATCTTTCCTTATCCTTGCAATTTTTCTTAGTGGTTGAGCCCGGTGTTGTTCTTCTTGCTGTTGAGCCTGGTATTGTTCTTCTTGCTGCTCTTCTTCTTCAGGAACTTGAGCAGTCTCAGGTTCTTGCACACTCTCCTGATCATGAACATTCGGACCTTGTTGCTGTTCTTGCTCATTGCCCCCCTCAGGATCAGGATGAGTTGTGTCATCAGCCTCTTGTTCAGTATCTTCTTGAGAAGCTGTCTCAGTCGCCTTCTTTGGTGTGGCATACTGATTCAAGACTTCCATAATCATCCTAAGGTTGTTTGCCCTATCCGAGGGTGCTTGAGAAAAGTCCTTTAGTTATCCCAATTTCTTTCATCATAGAACCCTCTTGATTCCACAAACTTTACATCTCTGGAGACCATAACCTTCCTAGTTTCTGGAACATAGCATTTGTAGCCTTTCTGATTTGGTGAATATCCAATGAAGATAGCTTTGATACTTTTAGCTTCTAGCTTGTTTGTTAGCTCACTTGGGATCAAAACAAAGCACACACACCCAAACACACGCAAATGCTCAAAGATGGATATGTTTGGTTCAGTACCTCATAAGGAGAGACATCTTGTAGGATTTTTGTAGGGATTCTGTGATTAGATAGCAAGTAGTGATCACAGCATCCCCCAAAATCTTTTGGGGACATTTGTGTGAAACATCATGCTTCTAGCCACCTCCATAAGATGTCGGTTCTTCCTTTCCGCAACTCCATTTTGTTGTGGTGTGTATGGGCAGCTTGTTTGGTGTATGATCCCATGCTTGTTTAGATGTTGTTTGAAAGCATTACTTGTGTATTCTCCCCCATTGTCTGATCTAAAAATTTGATCTTAACATTGAAATTGTTAGTTATGTGGTTCTGAAAGTTTATAAATGCTTCTGACACCCTATCTTTTGATTGCAGCAAGGTTATCCAAGTGTATTTTGATTTCTCATCTATTAATGTCACAAAATACTTATGGTTTTCTCTAGACAGACAGGGTGCAGTCCACACATCATAATGAATAAGATCAAAGCAACTTTCATACATAGTCAATGATTTAGGGAAAACAGATTTGCAATGTTTGCCAAGAATACAAGCTTCACAACTATCATTCTTAAAGGAAAGACTAGGCAACATCAAGCTCAGTGCACGTGAGTGAGGGTGTCCTAGTCTAGCATGCCACATTGCATCTTAGGTAAAACAGCAGATGAACTAAAAGCATAAGATAAATCAGATAAGCATTTTGTGTCTTCAAGTAGATACAAGCCCTCCTTGGTCACACCATTGCGAAGCAAACTACTACTCTCAATATCCTGAAGTAAACATCATTAGGACTGAAAATAGCAAGGCAATTAAGATCAGTTGTTGCCTTCTTAACAGATACCAAGTTTGAAGTAAATATGGGCATGTAAAATGCCTTTGAATCCTTGTTAAACAATTTCAAGTTTCCTATGCCTTTAATAGGTACTTTCTCACCATTTTCAATTATCACATTACCTAAGGCAGGTTAATTGTTACTAATGAGACCAGCATCACTAATCATATGGTGGGAAGCCCCCTGAATCTATCACTAGTGGTTTAGCAAACTGACCAGTAGCGTGTAAAGCATTTAAAGAGGTTCCAAGAACAATACCAGAGTCCTCCTTGAGAGCTTTGATGAGAGCATCAAGGTCTGACCTCTTGATAGTCTCATCTTGAGTAGTTCTCAAGGTAGATAAAGCACTGGTCGCCATTGTCTTTGCTTCACCCAGTCACATTGGATGCTTCAGATGTATCATTGAAGAGGTGTGCTCTTGCATCCATGTACTGATTCTTTGGCTCCTTGAACTTGGCAGGCTTGAGATGAGGGTGGAGAATCCAGCATTTGTCTTTCATATGACCTTTCTTCTTGCAATGATCACAAATCCACACATTCTTATCATCTTGTTTGTAGAACCCTTTCTTGGCAACAGCAGCTTCCACCTTGTGTGCCATGTTGAGCTCTCCTTTGCCTTCAAACAAACCCACTGACCCTTCCTCTCTCTGGATTTGAGCACACACATCATCAAGGGATGGTAACTTCTCAGATCTGAGTATGTGCTTAATCAAATCATTTTAGCAAGGGTTAAGAGTGAGGAGCAGTCCAAAGACCTTATCCTGCTCACGCCTCTCACTCAGGGCTGTTGGGTCTGTTGTGCTTGGCCTGAGCATCTCCAACTAACCCACAGTGACCTGAACTTCCCAAATAACTGGTTGAAATCCATATCATCTTGTTTGAGAGTATTGATAGCTCTCTTCACTTCAAAGACTCGGCTCAAAGTATCCCAAAGATCCTTAGAGGTTTCACAATAGGAGTAAGCCTCTAGGATGGATGGCTCAAGAGAGTTTTGGATGACAGACAACACCATGAGGTCTTCTTGACACCATTTGTCTTAATCAACTGTAACAATCTCTCTGCCATCTTCAGATTGTGTAACTTGCTTTGGGGCTTGACCATCAGTCACATGACTCCATAAGCCACACCCACCAAGTGCAGTGTTCACCAATCTTGACCACAGAAGGTAGTTCAACCCCTTTAGGGTCACAGGAATCACAACAGCATTTGTTTGCTCCATATTGGAATCTACGGAATGTTGGATAAAAGAGTGTCTCTAAAAGTTTTGAAGAAACAGAGAAATAAAACTGAAAAACTCTCAGGAACAGCTTGCACTCACAAGAAATCCAAGTGATAAACTCAGAGAAACAAAGAGAAACAAGAAATCTAAAGAAAAACAGAGTATATAACAGAGGTGACTTGCTATTATCCATTGGACAATAGCTTAGGTGTTAACAGAAATGAAGAAACTGAGGAAGAGAATTGTTTTGCGGAAGTGAACTATAGGTTTAGGAGCATAAAGGCTATGATACCATGTTAGAATAAGTAGATTTGAGAGTATGGAGGTGAAGAACACCAAGAACAGAGAGTTAAAAGAGAGATGAATCTGTTAAGACAAGAGAGAGAGTGGAGAAGTATGTTTGTAACTGGGAGAGAGAGAGAGAGTCACGAAAATGAGGAGTATTTTCTCCTTAATCTAATTTCTTGTTGCTTACAACATATTTAACGACAGAGAAGAAAGAGAGAGGAAATTAACAACACACTGGTCCAAAGACTGTATTTCTGACCCAACAGCTCTTTTTGCAGTAGATCTGGATTTGAATTCAAACTTAACCATTGTAGCTGGTTAACTCAACCCAATGGTCTTCCCAAGCTTCTTAAGGTTAAGTTAGGTGACCCCAGACCTCTGCCTTGCCTTACAATCCAAGCTAGATCATAGATAACACCCGTTATGTCTGTACGGACATAAATTATTTTTATTGTCGAGAATATTTCTTCTTCATTATTTTCCTCTATTTGGTTCTTCATCTCAATATCTATGATATTAATTCAAATTCAGGGTGATTCTCAACTGATTTATGATTTCAAATCAAACTTCTTACATCGTGATTCATTCTGGTGTTATTAAAATCAAGAAGAAATTGTTAAATCTCCAAACAGGGTAAACTGGAATCACGTCGATTAAAAGTGGGATAACTTCTTCATCAAAACTCCTATGATAGTGATTCAACTTCAGGGTGAATATCCACCGATATAAGACACCAAATCAAGCTTCTTACTTCTTGATTATTCTGTTTGATTAGAATCAAGAAAAAATTGTCAAATTCCCAAACAGGATAACTGGTATCACTTCGGTTAAAAGTGGGAAAACTTCTTCATTATAACTCCTATGATATTGGTTCAACTTCAGGGTGATTATCCACTGATTTGTGAGTCAAAATCAAGTTTCTTACATCTTCATTCATTCTGGTTTAATTAGAATCAAGAAGAATTTGCCAAAGCGCCAAAAAGGGTAAACTGGAATCACTTCGGTTAAAATGGGATAACTTCTTCTTCATAACTTCTATGATATTGATTCAACTTCAGGGTGATTATCCACTGATTTATGAGTAAAGATCAGGCTTCTTACATCGTGATTCATTCTGGTTTGAATAGAATCAAGAAGAAATTGCCAAATCCGCAAACAGGGTAAACTGAAATCACTTAGGTTACAAGTGGGATAACTTTTCATCATAACTCCTATGATATTAATTCAAATTCATGGTTATTCTTCACTGATTTATTATTTCAAATCAAACTTCTTACATCGTGATTCATTCTGGTGTTATTAAAATAGAGAAGAAATTGCCAAAATCTCCAAACAGGGTAAACTGGAATCACGTCGGTTTAAAGTGGGATAACTTCTTCATCATAACTCCTATGATAGTGATTCAACTTCAGGGTGAATATCCACCGTTATAAGACACCATCTCAAGCTTCTTACATCTTTATTATTCTGGTTTCATTAGAATCAAGAAGAAATTGCCAAATCCCCAAACAGGGTAAACTGGTATCACTTCGGTTAAAAGTGGGATAACTTCTTCATCATAACTCCTATGATATTGGTTCAAATTCAGGGTGATTATACACTGATTTAAGAGTCAAAATCAAGATTCTAACATCTTGATTCATTCTGGTTTAATTAGAATCAAGAAGAATTGCCAAATCGCCAAACAGGGTAAACTGTAATCACTTCGGTTAAAAGTGGGATAACTTCTTCATCATAACCCCTACGATATTGGTTCAAATTAAGGGTGATTATCCACTGATTTATGAGTCAAAAGTGAAGTTTCTTACATCGCGATTCATTCTGGTTTGATTATAATCAAGAAGAAATTGTCAAATCTCCAAACAACGTAAATTGGAATCACTTCGGTTAAAAATGGGATAACTTCTTCATCATAACTCCTATGATATTGGTTCAACTTCAGGGTGATTAACCACTTATTTATGAGTCAAAATCAATCTTTTTACATTGCGATTCATTCTGGTCTGATTAGAATCAAGAAGAAATTGCCAAATCTCCAAACAGGATAAACTGGAATCACTTCGGTTAAAAGTGGGATAATCTGTTCATCATAACTCCTATGATATTGATTCAACTTCAGGGTGAACATCCACTGATTGATGTATACAAATAAATCTTCGTATATCTTGATTAATTCTGTTTTGATTAGAATCAAGAAGAAACTTCCAAATCTCCAAAAGGGGTAAACTGGAATCACTTTGGTTAAAAGTGGGATAACTTCTTCATCATAAGTCCTATGATATTGATTCAAATTCAGGGTGTTTATCCAATAATTAATGATTCCAAATAAATATTTTTTGATGGTGATTCATTATGGTTTGATTAGAATCAAGAAGAAATTTTCAATCCCCAAACAGGGTTAACTGGAATCACTTCGGTTGTATGTTAGATAACTTCTTCATCATAACTTGTACGATATTGATTAAACTTCAGCGGGATTATCCAAGGATTTATGAGTGAAAATCAGGCTTCTTAGGTGGTGATTCATTCTGGTTTGATTAGAATCAAGAAGAAATTGCCAAATCTCTAAACGGGATAAACTGGAATGACTTCGGTTGAATGTGAGATAATTTCTTCATCATAACTCATATGATATTAATTCAAATTCAAGGTGATTCTCCACTGATTTATGATTTCAAATAAAACTTCTTACATCGTGATTCATTCTGGTGTTAGTAAAATCAAGAAGAAATTGCCAAATCTCCAAACAGGGTAAAATGGAATCACGTCCGTTTAAAGTGGGATAACTTCTTCATCATAACTCCTATGATAGTGATTCAACTTCAGGGTGAATATCCACCGATATAAGACACCAACTCAAGCTTCTTACTTCTTTATTATTCTGATTTGATTAGAATCAAGAAGAAATTGCCAAATCCCCAAACAGGGAAAACTGGTATCACTTCGGTTAAAAGTGGGATAACTTCTTCATCATAACTCCTATGATATTGGTTCAACTTCAGGGTGATTATCTACTGAATTATGAGTCAAAATCAAGGTTCTTACATCTTGATTCATTCTGGTTTAATTAGAATCAAGAAGAAATTGACAAATCTCCAAATAGGGTAAATTGGATTCACTTCGATTAAAAGTGGGATAACTTCTTCTTCATAACTCCTATGATATTGATTCAACTTCAGGGTGATTATCCACTGATTTACGAGTCAATATAAATCTTCTTGCATCGTGATTCATTCTGGTTTGAATAGAATCAAGAAGAAATTGCCAAATCCGCAAACAGGGTAAACTAAATCACTTCGGTAAAAAGTGGGATAACTTCTTCATCATAAATCCTATGATATTGGTTCAAATTCAGGGTGATTAACCACATATTTATGAGTCAAAATAAGCTTCTTACATAGTGATTCATTCTGGTTTAATTAGAATCAAAAGAAATTGCCAAATCGCCAAACAGGGTTAAACTATAACCACTTCGGTTAAAAGTGGGATAACTTCTTCATCACAACTCCTATGATATTGATTTCAACTTCAGGGTATTATCCACCGATTATGAGTCCAAATCAAGCTTCTTAAATCGTGATTCATTCTGGTTTGATTAGAATCAAGAAGAAATTACCAAATCTCCAAACATGGTAAACTGGAATCACTTCAGTTGAAAGTGGGATAACTTCTTGATCATAACTCCTATGATATTGATTCAACTTCAGGGTGATTCTCCACTGATTTATGAGTCCAAATCAAGCTTCTTACATCGTGATTCATTCTGGCTTTGATTAGAATCAAGAAGAAATTGCCAAATCTCCAAACAGGTAAACTGGAATCACTTCGGTTAAAAGTGGGATAACTTCTTCATCATAACTCCTATGATAGTGATTCAACTTCAGCGTGAATATCCACTAATATATGACACGAAATCAAGCTTCTTAATTCTTGATTCATTTTTGATTAGAATCAAGGAAAAATCGTCAATTCTCCAAACAGAGTAAACTGGAATCACTTTGGTTAAAAGTAGGATAACTTCTTCATCATAACTCCTACGATATTGTTTCAACTTAAGGGTGATTATCTACAGATTTATGAGTCAAAATCAAGCTTCTTACATCGTAATTCATTCTGGTTTAATTAGAATCAAGAAGAAAATGCCAAATCGCTAAACATGGTAAACTGCAATCACTTCGTTTAAAAGTGGGATAACCTCTTCATCACAACTCCTATGATATTGATTCAACTTCATGGTGATTCTCCACAGATTTATGTGTCCAAATCAAGCTTCTTAAATCGTGATTCATTCTGGTTTGATTAGAATAAAGAAGAAGTTGACAAATCTCCAAATAGGGTAAACTTTATTCACCTTGGTTAAAAGTGGGATAACTTCTTCATCATAACTCCTATGATATTGGTTGAACTTCAGGATGATTAACAACTTATTTATGAGTCAAAATCAAGATTTTTATATTGTAATTCATTCTTGTTTAATTAGAATCAAGAAGAAATTGCCAAATATATGACACCAAATATTATTTCACTTCGGTTAAAAGTTTGATAACTTCTTCATCACAACTCCTATGATATTGATTCAACTTCAGGGTGATTCTCCACAGATTTATATGTCCAAATAAAGCTTCTTAAATCGTGATTCACTCTGGTTTGATTAGAATCAAGAAGAAATTGACAAATCTCCAAACAAGGTAAACTGGATTCAATTTAGTTAAAAGTGGGATAACATCTTCATCATAACTCCTATGATGATGATTCAACTTTAGGATGATTATCCACTGATTTTTTAGTCCAAATCAAGCTTTTTACATCGTTATTCATTATGGTTTGATTAGAATCAAGAAGAAATTGCAAAATCTCCAAACATGGTAAACTGGAATCACTTCGGTTAAAAGTGGGATAACTTCTTCATCATAACTCCTATGATATTGATTCAACTTCAGGGTGATTATCCACTGATTTATGAGTCCAAATCAAGCTTCTTACATCGTGATTCATTCTGGTTTTATTAGTATCAAGAAGAAATGCAAATCTCCAAAAGGGTAAACTGGAATCACTTCGGTTAAAAGTGGGATAACTTCTTCATCATAACTCCTATGATATTGATTCAACTTCAGGGTGATTATCCACTGATTTATGAGTCCAAATCAAGCTTCTTACATCGTGATTCATTCTGGTTTGATTAGATCAAGAAGAAATTGCCAAATCTCCAAACAGGGTAAACTGGAATCACTTCGGTTAAAAGTGGGATAACTTCTTCATCATAACTCCTATGATATTGATTCAACTTCAGGGTGATTATCCACTGATTTATGAGTCCAAATCAAGCTTCTTACATCGTGATTCATTCTGTTTGATAGAATCAAGAAGAAATTGCCAAATCTCCAAACTTCGTAAACTAGAATCACTTCGGTTAAAAGTGGATAACTTCTTCTTCATAACTCCTATGATATTGATTTAACTTCAGGGTGATTATCCATTGATTTATGAGTCAAGATAAACCTTTTACATCGTGATTCATTCTGGTTTGATAGAATCAAGAAGAAATTGCCAAATCCGCAAACATGGTAAACTTTAGTCACCTCGGTTAAAAGTGGGATAACTTCTTCATCATAACTCCTATGATATTGGTTTAACTTCAGGGTCATTAACCACTTATTTATGAGTCGAAATCCAGATTCTTACATCGTGATTCATTCTGGTTTAATTAGAATCAAGAAGAAATTGCCAAATCGCTAAACAGGGTAAACTGGAATCACTTCGGTTAAAAGTGGGATAACTTCTTCATCACAACTCCTATGAAATTGATTCAACTTCAGGGTGATTCTCCCCAGATTTATGAGTACAAATCAAGATTCTTAAATCGTGATTCATTCTGGTTTTATTAGTATCAAGAAGAAATTGACAAATCTCCAAATAGGGGTAAACTGGATCACTTCGGTTAAAAGTGGGATAACTTCTTCATCATAACTCCTATGATATTGATTCAACTTCAGGGTGATTATCCACTGATTATGAGTCCAAATCAAGCTTCTTACATCGTGATTCATTCTGTTTTGAATAGAATCAAGAAGAAATTGCCAAATCCGCAAACAGGGTAAACTGAATCACTTCGGTTAAAAGTGGGATAACTTCTTCATCATAAATCCTATGATATTGATTCAATTCAGGGTGAATTATCACTGATTTATGAGTCAAATCAAGATTCTTACATCGTGATTCATTCTGGTTTAATTAGAATCAAGAAGAAATTGCCAAATCTCCAAACAGGGTAAACTGGAATCACTTCGGTTAAAAGTGGATAACTTCTTCATCATAACTCCTATGATATTGATTCAACTTCAGGGTGATTATCCACTGATTTATGAGTCCAATCAAGCTTCTTACATCGTGATTCATTCTGTTTTGATTAGAATCAGAAAGAAATTGCAAAATCTCCCAAAAGGGTAAACTGGAATCACTTCGGTTAAAAGTGGATAACTTCTTCCATCATAACTCCTATGATATTGATCTACTTCAGGGTGATTATACACTGATTTATGAGTCCAAATCAAGCTTCTTACATCGTGATTCATTTCTGTTTGATTAGATCAAGAAGAAATTGCCAAAATCTCCAAACAGGTAAACTGGAATCACTTCGGTTAAAAGTGGGATAACTTCTTCATCATAACTCCTATGATATTGATTCACTTTCAGGGTGATTATCCACTGATTTATGAGTCCCAATCAAGACTTCTTACATCGTGATTTCATTCTGGTTGATTAGAATCAAGAAGAAATGCCAAATCTCCAAACAGGGTAAACTGGAATCACTTCGGTTAAAAGTGGGATAACTTCTTCATCATAACTCCTATGATATTGATTCAACTTCAGGGTGATTATCCACAGATTTATGAGTCCAAATCAAGCTTCTTACATCGTGATTCATTCTGGTTTTATTAGAATCAAGAAGAAATTTCAAATCTCCAAACAGGGTAAACTGGAATCACTTCGCTTAAAAGTGGGATAACTTCTTCATCATAACTCCTATGATATTGATTCAACTTCAGGGTGATTCTCCACTGATTTATGAGTACAAATCAAGATTCTTACATCGTGATTCATTCTGGTTTGATTAGAATCAAGAAGAAATTGCCAAATCTCCAAACAGGTTAAACTGGAATCACTTCGGTTAAAAGTGGGATAACTTCTTCATCATAACTCCTATGATATTGATTCAACTTCAGGGTGATTATCCACTGATTTATGAGTCCAAATCAAGCTTCTTACATCGTGATTCATTCTGGTTTGATTAGAATCAAGAAGAAATTGCCAAATCTCCAAACAAGGTAAACTGGAATCACTTCGGTTGAAAGTGGGATAACTTCTTCATCATAACTCCTATGATATTGATTCAACTTCAGGGTGATTATCCACTGATTTATGAGTCCAAATCAAGCTTCTTACATCGTGATTCATTCTGATTTTATTAGATCAAGAAGAAATTGCCAAATCTCCAAACAAGGGTAAACTGGAATCACTTCGGTTAAAAGTGGGATAACTTCTTCATCATAACTCCTATGATATTGATTCAACTTCAGGGTGATTATCCACTGATTTATGAGTCCAAATCAAGCTTCTTACATCGTGATTCATTCTGGTTTTATTAGTATCAAGAAGAAATTGCCAAATCTCCAAACAGGGTAAACTGGAATCACTTCGGTTAAAAGTGGGATAACTTCTTCATCATAACTCCTATGATCTTGATTCAACTTCAGGGTGATTCTACACTGATTAATGAGTCCAAATCAAGCTTCTTACATCGTGATTCATTCTGGTTTATTAGTATCAAGAAGAAATTTGCCAAATCTCCAAACAGGGTAAACTGGAATCACTTCGGTTAAAAGTGGGATAACTTCTTCATCATAACTCCTATGATATTGATTCAAATTCAGGGTGATTATCCACTGATTTATGAGTCCAAATCAAGCTTCTTACATCGTAATTCATTCTGGTTTGATTAGAATCAAGAAGAAATTGCCAAATCTCCAAACAGGGTAAACTGTAATCACTTCAGTTAAACGTGAGATAACTTCTTCATCAAAACTCATATGATATTGATTCAACTTCAGGGTGATTATCCACTGATTTATGAGTCCAAATCAAGCTTCTTACATCTGATTCATTCTGGTTTGATTAGAATCAAGAAGAAATTGCCAAATCTCCAAACAGGGTAAACTGGAATCACTTCGGTTAAAAGTGGGATAACTTCTTCATCATAACTCCTATGATATTGATTCAACTTCAGGGTGATTATCCACTGATTTATGAGTCCAAATCAAGCTTCTTACATCGTGATTCATTCTGGTTTGATTAGAATCAAGAAGAAATTGCCAAATCTCCAAACAGGGTAAACTGGAATCACTTCGGTTAAAAGTGGGATAACTTCTTCATCATAACTCCTATGATATTGATTCAACTTCAGGGTGATTATCCACTGATTTATGAGTCCAAATCAAGCTTCTTACATCGTGATTCATTCTGGTTTGATTAGAATCAAGAAGAAATTGCCAAATCTCCAAACAGGGTAAACTGGAATCACTTCGGTTAAAAGTGGGATAACTTCTTCATCATAACTCCTATGATATTGATTCAACTTCAGGGTGATTATCCACTGATTTATGAGTCCAAATCAAGCTTCTTACATCGTGATTCATTCTGGTTTGATTAGAATCAAGAAGAAATTGCCAAATCTCCAAACAGGTAAACTGGAATCACTTCGGTTAAAAGTGGGATAACTTCTTCATCATAACTCCTATGATATTGATTCAACTTCAGGGTGATTATCCACTGATTTATGAGTCCAAATCAAGCTTCTTACATCGTGATTCATTCTGGTTTGATTAGAATCAAGAAGAAATTGCCAAATCTCCAAAATGGTAAACTGGAATCACTTCGGTTAAAAGTGGGATAACTTCTTCATCATAACTCCTATGATATGATTCAACTTCAGGGTGATTATCCACTGATTTATGAGTCCAAATCAAGCTTCTTACATCGTGATTCATTCTGGTTTGATTAGAATCAAGAAGAAATTGCCAAATCTCCAAACAGGGTAAACTGGAATCACTTCGGTTAAAAGTGGGATAACTTCTTCATCATAACTCCTATGATATTGATTCAACTTCAGGGTGATTATCCACTGATTTATGAGTCCAAATCAAGCTTCTTACATCGTGATTCATTCTGGTTTGATTAGAATCAAGAAGAAATTGCCAAATCTCCAAACAGGTAAAACTGGAATCACTTCGGTTAAAAGTGGGATAACTTCTTCATCATAACTCCTATGATATTGATTCAACTTCAGGGTGATTATCCACTGATTTATGAGTCCAAATCAAGCTTCTTACATCGTGATTCATTCTGGTTTGATTAGTATCAAGAAGAAATTGCCAAATCTCCAAACAGGGTAAACTGGAATCACTTCGGTTAAAAGTGGGATAACTTCTTCATCATAACTCCTATGATATTGATTCAACTTCAGGGTGATTATCCACTGATTTATGAGTCCAAATCAAGCTTCTTACATCGTGATTCATTCTGGTTTTATTAGTATCAAGAAGAAATTGCCAAATCTCCAAACAGGGTAAACTGGAATCACTTCGGTTAAAAGTGGGATAACTTCTTCATCATAACTCCTATGATATTGATTCAACTTCAGGGTGATTATCCACTGATTTATGAGTCCAAATCAAGCTTCTTACATCGTGATTCATTCTGGTTTATTAGTATCAAGAAGAAATTGCCAAATCTCCAAACAGGGTAAACTGGAATCACTTCGGTTAAAAGTGGGATAACTTCTTCATCATAACTCCTATGATATTGATTCAACTTCAGGGTGATATCCACTGATTTATGAGTCCAAATCAAGCTTCTTACATCGTGATTCATTCTGGTTTGATTAGTATCAAGAAGAAATTGCCAAATCTCCAAACAGGGTAAACTGGAATCACTTCGGTTAAAAGTGGGATAACTTCTTCATCATAACTCCTATGATATTGATTCAACTTCAGGGTGATTATCCACTGATTTATGAGTCCAAATCAAGCTTCTTACATCGTTGATTCATTCTGTTTGATTAGAATCAAGAAGAAATTGCCAAATCTCCAAACAGGGTAAACTGAATCACTTCGGTTAAAGTGGGATAACTTCTTCATCATAACTCCTATGATATTGATTCAACTTCGGGTGATTATCCACTGATTTATGAGTCCAAATCAAGATTCTTACATCGTTGATTCATTCTGGTTTGATTAGAATCAAGAAGAAATTGCCAAATCTCCAAACAGGGTAAACTGGAATCACTTCGGTTAAAAGTGGGATAACTTCTTCATCATAACTCCTATGATATTGATTCAACTTCAGGGTGATTATCCACTGATTTATGAGTCCAAATCAAGCTTCTTACATCGTGATTCATTCTGGTTTTGATTAGTATCAAGAAGAAATTGCCAAATCTCCAAACAGGGTAAACTGGAATCACTTCGGTTAAAAGTGGGATAACTTCTTCATCATAACTCCTATGATATTGATTCAACTTCAGGGTGATTATCCACTGATTTATGAGTCCAAATCAAGCTTCTTACATCTTGATTCATTCTGTTTGATTAGAATCAAGAAAGAAATTGCCAAATCTCCAAACAGGGTAAACTGGAATCACTTCGGTTAAAAGTGGGATAACTTCTTCATCATAACTCCTATGATATTGATTCAACTTCAGGGTGATTATCCACTGATTTATGAGTCCAAATCAAGCTTCTTACATCGTGATTCATTCTGGTTTATTAGTATCAAGAAGAAATTGCCAAATCTCCAAACAGGGTAAACTGGAATCACTTCGGTTAAAAGTGGGATAACTTCTTCATCATAGCTCCTATGATAGTGATTCAACTTCAGGGTGAATATCCACTGATTTATGACTCCAAATCAAGCTTCTTAAATCTTGATTCATTCTTTTTTTGATTAGATCAAAGATGAAATTGCCAAATCTCCAAACATGGGTAAACTGTAATCACTTCGGTTAAAAGTGG
Source organism: Moricandia arvensis (assembly GCA_905132765.1). NCBI lineage: Eukaryota > Viridiplantae > Streptophyta > Magnoliopsida > Brassicales > Brassicaceae > Moricandia > Moricandia arvensis. The sequence goes on from CAJHQP010010551.1 coordinate 16,245, forward strand.
GATAAGCTTTTTCATCACATACACCTATGATATTGATTCAATTTAAGGGTGATTGTCCACAGATTTATGAAGTACAAATCAAGCTTCTTACTATTTACACAAAGACATAAAGAGGGTGAATAAAGAGGGATTATTCAAACGTGCATAAGCTTGGAAGAACAAGGCATTCCGTACATACTTGCATCTCAAGCTACCAAGGCTCAACCCTAACTACCTTGGAATACAAGGAAGTTCAAACTCGCCCTAGATCAACCTCAGAGAGTCAAGGAGCCGTTGGGAGCTTGTCTGAGGCAGGAATAGTATTTAAATGGAAAGATCACTGTTCCATTTAGGGTGTTGAACCGTTTGAGAGCTGTCCCTTTCCCTCGGCCAGACCACATAGGTCACTGTCCTCGGCCAGTCCCCCTTTGTTTATTGTTCCTTATATTGTATGCCTCAGATCAGAATTAATCAAGGAAATTAGATCCTTCTTTACTTTCTCTCTCTTGTCGAGTATATCTCTCTCTTTCTCTCCCGGATTCTCTCTCCTCCATTCCTCTCTCTTCTCTCCTCTCTCCCTTCTCTCTCTCTCTCTTGTTCTTCACTCTGTTCTTCATTTTCTAACATGGTATCAGAGCCATAAAGCTCCTAAAACACCATTTCCTGTAGCAAACTACCTTCTTAAGCTTAGTCTTTCTTTTGTTTGGTTTACTTTCTCGGTTTCTTCTTGAAACTTCTTTTATCCAGTGGGTAATAGGGCTTGTTCTTGACGAGTTTCTTAAAACCCAAGGAGGTGCTCACTCTATTCTGTCCTTCTCACTTAAGTTCCAGGGAGTATACCTTGATTCTCCTTGGTTTCTCTCTTGTCCAGTCTTCAAAATTCAAATTTCTCCTTTGGCGCTCCCTTTTATCCGCTGGACAATAGCAAGTGAAGAATGGAGCAGCATAGGCATTTGCTCATTCCGGTTATTCTGAAAGGTGTTAACTACCTTATATGGTCAAGATTGGCTAAAACAGCCCTTGGAGGAAGAGGTCTATGGGAGCATATCACCTCAAGTGAAGCACCAAGACGAATCACCCAAGGAGAATATGGCAAGGAGTTGTAGTGATAGATGAAGGCAAATGGGGTTTGGAGGACCTTATGGTGCTATCTGTCTTGCAAAGCTCCCTGCATACGCCTATTATGGAGGCATACTCCCACTGTTAGACTGCAAAGCAACTGTGGGATACCTTACAAAAAGTATATGGTAACACTTCAAACCTTACCAGAATCTTTGAAGTAAAGAGAGCTATCAACAACTTGCAGCAAGAAGAGATGGACTTCACCAAGCACCTTGGGAAGTACAGTCAGTTGTGGTCTGAACTTGAGATGTTAAGGCCAAACACTACTGATCCTAGCATCCTTGAAGAGAGGCGTGAGCAAGACAAAGTCTTTGGACTACTCCTTACACTCAATCCAAGCTTTAATGATGTGCTCAAACACATATTGAGAGCTAAGGAGCTTCCAAGCTATGATGATGTGTGTGCTCAACTTCAGAAGGAACAAGGCTCAGATGGTCTGTTTGGTGGGAAAGGAGAACTGTCTATGGCTAACAAGGTTGAGAAAGTGGAAGCACCAATAGCAAACAAAGCAGCTTACAAGCCTGGAGGAGATAGGCGTGTGACTTGTGAGCATTGCAAGAAGCAAGGTCACTCCAAAAAGCAACTGCTGGATACTTCACCCTCATCTCAGGCCAATTCCAACAAACAAGTTCAACCAAGGCAGAGCACATGAAGCAAGAGCTCAATTAGTGCAACCAAACAATATCATCTCTATGCGCATGGGAGAAGATGGAAGGGCAATGATTTCCACAACTCATGCTGGTTGGATCCACATCTCAAACCACTCCTCCAGATCCTCAATGAAAGAATGAGAGATTTAGAGGAGTTCATTGCTGGAGAATGAAAGAACAAGAGATAGAGAGAGAGTGAGTGATTTCGAAATTAGAGAGAGAAAGAGAGAAAATTTTTC
>CAJHQP010010552.1:0-18232 GCA_905132765.1 Moricandia arvensis
ACTAAGAGTGCAAATCAAAAGGAAGTGTGAACGACGATTTATAAGTTCACGCAACTAATTATATCCAGCTTCGCATTGCGCTAACAACTAGTCAATGAGTCTATTCTTCGCACAGAAGACCTCACGCTCGTTGTCGTCATGTCCTACTTTCGAGATCCTGGTTTGCTTACTCAAGAATGTCTAGCATGAGAGCACAACTCAAGTATGATGAGATATTACTTAACTAGCAAGTCCTACTGTGGACTAAATCATGATTGCTATCATTCACCTAATTCTGTTGATGAACTACTCAGACATAATCAAGACAAGAAGCAATAGTCTGAATATAATGTATAGATATTAATACTGGGGTTTGCAATACGACTCTCGCTATAGGAGTTATGAATTTTTCCCCTAAAGATGATAGAAACTAACACTCTCAAGAACTTCTCTCTCTCTCTCTCGATCTCTCTCTCTCTCTCTTGGCATCTCTTCTCTCTCTCGTCCTCTCTCTCTCTCATCTTTTTCTCTATCTAGACACATATAATAAAACCTCTAAATATATTGTCAAAACTCGTCATGGGCGCATCTTCGTCAATTGTCTCGTCTTGGGGATTGAGATCGGTTGTCTGTAATTTGTCGTCGATCATCTGGCAAGTGTGGCATCAGCCGGTTTAACGAACTTGTATTGTAACATCGGTCGAGTTTGTCAAGGTTGTGTCTATCGGATCGAGCGATTTTCCCTTGTGATTTCGACTCTCTCTCAGTGATCAGCTAGCGGATCTTCTGTCTCTGTTAAATACTCCAAAGCTCCAAGTATCTTCATATGACTCTCCAAAACGCTACGTGATCTTGTCACGACTCCTAAAACATAGTCTAGACACACATGACTAGACGCTCTACCACTCACTACGCTATAACATGGCCTAAACTGGTAATAAATAAACTATATCAAATCCCCCAGACTTAACATTTTGCTTATATCTCAAAGCAAACAAAGCTGTGCAAGAGGTTTTGAAAAAGCAGAGACTCACCATAATGTCTAAGTATAGCTATCACCACTACTGTTGTTGCAACACATCCTATCAAGTCAATCACATAGAAACTTTATATACTTATCCTAGTATATCACCAATTCCATTCTAAACCACAACTTAGCAAAATACTCAGCTTGAACTCATTCCTCTACTGATTTCATTTCTTTGCATAAAATAAATGTGTATGTTTTACCTTGGGAGTATTTATCAAAGGACACATGGACTCTTATCCTGCAAGTATCTAAGCCACAGCGTACTCTTCTCAGAATCCTTTTTCTCTCTCTCTCTCTCTCTCGTCTCTTCTCACTTCTCTTCAGTCAATGTCTTCATTCTTTTGAGGGTATCATTTTCTTATTTTAATTGACTGAGATTATTTGGAAAAGCTTCCATGAATCAAGCCCTAATGTTTTTTGCCAACCAGATACTTCTGCACTTCGTTTTGAACATTTATCTCTTTCTAGAATCATATGAATCAAGCTTTGATGGTTATATCCATGCAAATCCAGTTCGACTCATTTTTTTAATTTGAAGAGGAGAGAGAGGGGAATCAAAAGCACCATAGACTTTTACCTTCCAGACTTGCAGAAGGAATCCGATCCAGTGTATACCAAGTCCCAAAGCAAGTGATAATGTTAGGATTAGTGTTGGAAATCATCTTTGGTTCCTTCAAACTTTCTAAGCAGTGTGTTATAGTGGCATGATGATCCACTTTGGTATCTCTAGTAATCTCTGCCAACAACCTTCTAAGAATAATGCTTATAGCATGGTTAGTCCAATAATATATCTTGATCATAATCCCCTTCTTGACTCAATAAAACTTTTGAAAAAACTTATATATAGGTATAAAAGTAAAACTCAAATAAAATAAATAGCATTAGCAAACCTCCCCAAACTTTAATTCATTGTGTCCACTGTAATTTGCCCCAGATTGGTAAGGAAAAAAATCATAAGTAAATTGTGTAAGTAAAAACTCGATACCTCTCTCCTGTAAAAGAGTGTCGATCGGTGTTAGGCATGTCTAGTCGATCGATGGTCGTGACCCAATGTCGATTGATGGTTGCCTCTATGGTGTCGATCGATGGTGGACTCAAAAGTCTGCAAAACAAAGCAAAACTCGAAATTAATAGTAGTATAAGTAAAACTAAATAAAAACTTACTAAACAGTGGTTTCCTCCCACTCAGAGCTTGGTTATAGTCTTAAGCTTGACGTTTTTGAACTTTCTGACTAGTATGGAGGTGGATCAGCACTTGGAAACAAGTGTCTGCATTTTCTTTGCTCTTCTGAAACCATTGTACCGACAAGCTTATAATTGCCTCATCTCCTCTCCTTTTCTCATTCTTTATAATCTCTTTAGCAACCTCCACTGAATGCATTCTCCTTTGTAAATTCTCAATACTGAGTTGTAGCATTCTAAGTCTGGCAACTGTAGTCTCTGATATATCCTCCAATTCCTGAGAAATATATTCCTTCATCAGGCTCTGAGAAAAAAACAAATCTCATCGAACATGTCTTCGAATTGTGTTTCTGCTGCGGTTTTCTGTCTGTCTATCTCAGTATTGATCGCTGGCCCCGATGCTTCTGTTGATCAATGTCAGTCAGTCTACTCCAATTGCATGCTGTCTTTGAACAATATCCATATCTTGCTTCATCTCATTCATGCGTGTTGTCAAACCGGTGAGGCACTTGTCAATAGGATAGTAGACATCATTAAACCTCTTGAGCTTTGTAGATCTCATTCACAATATCATCAATCTCTTCTCTGTTGTATGTCTTTTGTTTATGCATATAGATAACGATCTTTGTTGCATGTTCTGGTAAACATATGTAGCTCTTCTCAAACATAGTATCTCTCTCTAAAATTGTTATGTGCACATTCACTACTCTTCTGTCAATAGCTCGTGCATTACCATTCTCATCTCTATAGATGCCATACTCATCTTTCTTTCCCAATGGAAATTCTTCTTCCATCAGCATCATAAGCTCTCTTTCCATGCTCTATACAACCGTCGATCAATAGTGGGTTATCCAACCGGTCGATCTTGGAATTTCTGAACCATAGGCATTAGAAGTACAAAACTGGTGCACCCCTGGAAAGGCAGTGTCGATCGATGCACGATGTCCGTCGTAGATCAATTTAGGATGTTTGGAAGTGTATAGATCATTATGGATCGGCTCGTTCTTCTGCTCCTCAATGTCGATCGACACTGGTACATGTACGTCAATCGATGGCTGCTGCTGCTGTTCAAATAAATTGTCTGATCTGTTAGCCTTAACAAGGACATCTGCTACATCCTCCTTAGATATATGTAGAATTCTCCCAGAAAGAGCCTGTGCACGTCCTTCTAGGTCTCTACAAATTCCAAACTCATCCGGTCGAAGATAACCAATATATGTATCTGCTTCTCTAAGTTCTTATTCTTGTTTGTGTTTGATGTCGTTCGATGGCCATGAGATGCCATCGATCGATGCTCAATTATCTACTTTTGCGTTCATTACCCAGCCACCTTCTTCCAGTGCTAGGCCGCGAGATTCAATTAGCTCTTCCTCTCTGCAATTTGCCATCCCTAGGTCTTGCGTGACCATCTGGATCTCTTATATACCGAACTCATCTAGTTGTAGATAACCATATTATTTCTCATGTTCTGCTTCTGAATCGAGTTTTGACTCTGCGTTAATATCAGTATCGATCGATGGTGATTGGATACCATCGATCGATGTCGATTTCTCGATTCGATGCGAAAAATGAAAAAAAAACATCTTCTTCCATAGCAAAATCGCAGTACTCAATTGTCTCTTATTCTATTTAATCTTCGTCGTTCTCGAGGTAGGTGGTTGTATTCGAAATTTGCATGGTAGGTGTTGATCAGTTATGGAGGGGAGTGTCGATCGATAACAAAGGGTGGGTGTCGAACGAGTGCTGAACTGCAAACACTTCGATCGATTGTTTGGGCGGGGTATCGGTTCGATGCCCCATCTTCCGACTCCTCATTTAACTCATAATCGCATAAGAATGTGGCCACAAGCTCTGCATCATTACACAATTCAATCAGAGTAGCTTTGTTCTTATTCTTAACAAGTTCATAAAAATATTTTGATCAATTATAGATAGATACAACCTGTTTAACTTCATATCGCAGATAACTCTCACAATGGCCATGAATGCTCTCCCAAGTAGTAGTGAAGAGTTCCAATCTATCCTGATGTCCATAACATGGAAATCTACTGGGACTAGGGTGTTGTTAATCTGAAATGGAACATCTTTTACCATACCTCTTGAGTCACTTTGAGCAGTCAATAAATGTGAAAGAATCATTGAGAGTTCCACTTTCAGGTTCAGCTCCTCTGCCATAGTCCTTGGCATAATGCTCACTGATGATCCAATATCACAAAGGCATTGGGATATTGGTTGCCCTTGATGAAGCATGGAACCATGAACTTTCCAGGATCACTTTTCTTCCTCAGACAAGTCCTCTGCTTCATCTTCTCTCTTGGATGATTGAATATGATTTCTGTATCATCATCTGTCTCATTGTTTCCATGAAAAACATCCACAATCTGTGAGTATAATAAGCTTCATCAAAAGGTGTATCTAAAGGAATTTGAAAACTCTTTTACCAAAGCTATCCATCTCTTTTCATTGGCTTCTCTGCTTTGATGTTTGGGGATCTTTTGCTTCCTCTTGGAGTGTCCCTCGTCTTCTCTATCAAGATCCATAGCATTAGATGTGTATGTATTATTTTCTGAAACCGTCACGGTTGGATGCACAATCAAACTCGCGTTGATATTCGGCAGTCGATCTGGTTTTCTCATTTGTCGATCGGTGCTCAGGTCGCATTGTCGATCGGTGCTCAGGTCGCATTGTCAATCGATAATTCTATCACTTTGTTGGTCGGTGCTCTGAACTCTTTGTCGATCGACGTTGGTTGATTCACACAAAGCCACTGATACTGCAGGAATCGTTGTCGATCGATGCTCATTGCTTGGTGTCGATTGACACCAATGGGAATTTCCGAATGACATTAAACTTTCCACACGAAAATCTCCTTCTTAGAGCTTCTCTCTCTTAACTTCCTGCCAAAAATCATCATCAATCAATGCATTGACGTGGTGCTTCTATCCAGACTCCATTTTCTCCTTAATCAGGCTCTCATGCCTCATAATGGTTTCACTTGTTTGCATCACTTGATTCTCCAACTTCTTAACATGGGTGATGAGGTTTTAGAACTTGGTATTAAGGTTGAAGTACATACCATCTGTCTTTCCATTGAATCCACAGTCATCTTCTGCTTTCCCTCTAAAACTCTGTCAAACATTGCTTCGATCTTGCTTTCCTGTGCCCCTGGAGGAGGATTCTGGTAGTAAGAAGATCCATAAGTCTTGTTGTTGTTGAAGGACTTCCACTGTGAACCCTGATTGAAGTTACTCCTTTGACTATTCCCGTAGGAGTTCCTGTTTAAACCTGGTTTTCCTTGTCTCTGGAAACAATTCCCATCAATGTAGTTCACATCCTCTTCTTCAATCTCATCATCTCTAGACTCTTAATGCTTTTACTTCTGCAAAGTAACTTGTTTCTTGAGAAATTTCACTATCCAGTTTTGCCTTGACCTCTTCAATCTGATATTTGCTCAAAGTTGGAGTTGATTTCTTCCTCTCAAAATTTGTGTTCTTGGTACTATTGCTGGATGCCAAATTCTCAATCAATCTCGTAGCTTCTACAAGACTCCTAGTGTTGAAATTCCCCTCATAAGTTGTGTCCAAAGCCATCTGATATTGTAATCCAATACCTCTGAAGAAAGTGCTAAGAAACTGCACTTTGTTGAACCCGTGATGTGGACAATCTCTCTTGTATGACTTGAATTTGATCCAGGAGTTTCAAAAAGACTCTTAAGGTTCTTGTGAAAAAGTAGCAATCTTGCTCCTCAGATCTTCTGATCTCGCGTCATCAAAGAAGTTAAGCAAGATGGTGTTCTTGATGTCAGTCCAGGATGTAAGAGATCCTGGTGGTAAACGCTTAAGCTAAAACGAAGCTTCTCCAGCAAGTGAGTACTTGAAGAGCTTACAAAAGAGATAGTCCTCAGGAACTCAATTAGCTTTAATAGCAGTCACTAAATCCTCAAATCGCTCCAGATTATCCATAGGGTGCTCATGTCGCAACCCATGGTAAGGCTTCTTCGCTACAAGTCCAAAGAAAGCGGGATTGATCTCAAAATCGTTTCTCTGAAAAGATGAAGGATGAATGGCGGATTGTTGGCGTAGAACTGGTCTGAATGGTTGTAGTCAACCAGTGATCTTTGAGTAGATTGGGCATTAGCTTCAGGTTGAGCTACTGCAAGCGTCATCTTCTGCTTATGCTTTTGTATCAGGGATTACAGTCCCCTGATCGTCTATCTTTTGACCTACTTCATTATGCAGATGACCGTCGATGTCATGAAAGTCTCCACTCTCATCCCGAACCAATAGTAATTATTGAAAGTCTAAATATTGATGCATATTATGTCTAATTATTTATTTTGTTATTTTAATAATAACTAACTTTCTGCTTTTAATTTACATATTTATTTTTTTCTAGAAATCCATAACTATCATTTATACTAACTACAATTCAAAAATACATTATATATATGAGTAGAAAAATTAAGTATAAATTAGAATTTACGAAATAATGTAGAATAATAACAGTTAGTTTTTAATTATTATTATCTACATTAATAATTTTATCTTAAAAAATATATCCTCGAATAAAATAAAAAGTTATAAATAGTAATTTTAATATTTAATCATTTAAAGACTCATTAATTATTTATAAATAATTATTATTTATATTAGTTTAATATTTATAAAATTAGACCACTAAAATAAAATTAATTTGAAATAACAAATGATTAAATCAAGAAAACCATAATGTGGGACTCAATTATCTCAAGCCTTAAAAATAATTCTATTTAAAATAAAAACAATTAAATTATATAAACTAAAATTATAAAAATATATAATTAAAATTATAAAAAAAACACAAAACTGAATTTATCATTTTATGAAGGGTTAAAATATCAAATATTTTATTTAATTAAAATATTAAAAATAAAATCAATGTGAAATAAGTTTAACAACGGGTAAATAAACAAAATCATAATACGTGTCAGAATTATTTGGAATCTTCAAAATTCAGCCTTACTTAAAAAAAAGATATATAAATAAATTTTAGATAAATTTCAAAAAAATAAAATATATAATTTATTAAAAAAATCATAATTTTTATTTTGTCAAATAAATTTTTCACAAAAATATTTGTTGTGCGCTTTTTATGCACGAATCAAAAATATACATGCTCTTTGAAGGGCGGGTGGGTCAGAATTTAGTTGTGTAATTAAATGTTAATTTAGTGTTGCACAAGTTATTTCTAGGAACATCTCGTTAGAAGTTGCAGAATGTCCTATATTTTCGAATGCAAATTTAATATATTAAAGCACTACATCAACACAATTACCACGAAAGTATATCTCATATAATTCTCATAAAAAGTTTTTTCTAACCATGTGGTTAATATTTTTGTAAAGAGTTAATAGTTAACTAAATATGAGGTAAATCCCTAAGTTTGTTTCAATTTTGTTAGGATGATTACATCGAAGTACAATTACTATAAAAGTAAATTTTAAAGACATTAAAAATGATGTTGTTGGATTAGAGGGACATGTGGCGGTAACGAGCAACCTATAATGTTTTTATATGTGATTGGATAATAACTGTCCAAGATATGAAGAACCCAAAGAAATTGTAACTCACGCTATCTTTGAATTCCCACCAGCTTACATGCATGGTCTTTATCAGTAATTCCATCAACTCTAACTTTTTTTCGTTACCGAGCACTTATGCCAATATTGATTACTTTTTATGGAGAAAGAATAATATTGAGGAACCAAAATTTGACAGGGATTCTATAATCTAGTATATATGGAATGTTTAGAATAAACTATTTAGGGAAATATATAGAGATCCTTTAGAGTTAGTCCGATAGGCAAAAATCGAATGTCATGCTTGGTGCAATGCAAATGAGATGGTACCTTAATCTCCACAAGAACATTCTATTTAGGAACCAAAAATCTTAAGTTTGGGTAATATCTTCATGGTGGATGACTCATAGACCTCTATAGATCAGCTAAGTGGATGTGGATGGGTTTTGATGGACATTGAAAAGATTCAACTTATGAAGACGCGGAACTTAAGACGACGAGAAGCTACTTTGCATACAGAATTGGAAGCACTGAAATTGGGTATGGAAAGCATGCTCCATATTTTGACATGTCAGAGCTTTGAGATGGACTGCAAGGACCTTATTGCAATGATAAAGGAGCCTCATGCATGGCCAAGTTTTGCAATAGATTTGGAAATGATAAAGACTCTTTTCTTGACTTCAAGATTACTCACATCCTAAGAGTGCAAAATGGAATTTCTAATTTTTTAGCTAGGATTACAAAACTTTTTCATAGAGAATTCTGTTTTATTAGTTTTTGTATTCTAGACTGACTACCCAGATCAATTCAAGTTTGAATAATAGAATAGATATTATTATAAAACTGATGTTGTTAAAAGTATTAGGCCAAAAACAGTATTTGGTTATTCTAAAATATTAAGATATTATTAATAGTAAATCATTAACAATTATAAAATATCATCTTACAATACTAAAAGTTGGATATGAGCTCCATTTAGCCTATCCACATCAGCAAATAAAATCAAACAATAAATAAGTTTGATTTTGACAAGTCACCATTGCTGAGATAGAATGGACTTTTGTGTGGGCTATATTATAATTATCGTTCGGCCCACTCTAGCCCATGTCAAGTAACCATGTTTCGTTTCAAGCGTATGATACTCAGCAATTGAAGGATCTCAGATCGGGATATATATGGTTTTAACTGGAAAAAAAAATAGCTCAAAATTTGAGAGAGTAAAGTCTATGGATATGCATCCTACACAACCATGGTGATTTTAAGCATTTAGCTTATCCACATCAGCAAATAAAATCAACCAATAAAGAAGTTTGATTTTACCAAGTCGTCATTATTGAGATAGAATGAACTTTTGTGTGTGTTATATTATAATTATCGTTCGGCCCACTCTAACTCATATCAGTTAACCTTGTTTCGTTTCAAGCGTATAATACTCAACAATTGAAGGATCTCAGATCTGGATATATATGGTTCTAACTGAAGAAAATTAGCTCAAATTTTTCAGAGAGTAAAGTCTCTGGATCTGCATCCTACACAACCATGGTGATTTTAAGCATTTGATTGCTCTCTCATGCAGCTTAGTTGTCGTGACTCACTGAAAGAAAAACTTTGACTACTTGGTATCCTTAATTTTGTGGAGTAGCACCATGTTTGTTGTTTTATTGCTTCAACTTTAATTTCACATTATTTTGCATGTTCAAAGATATTTTTCTTATAGCAATTATATCTAGGTAAAGAGAGTTGAACTAACACCATGTGGTGTTTCTAATACAGGTAGTGAGCTCTTCAAGGAGAAGAAGTATCATGGTGATGTGAGACATTACCCTGAAGCAATCAAATTGAATCCAAAATACCTGAGAAAAGGCAATTTCTAATCACTTTATGTGCTTCAGTGTTGGGACCTCAGTGTTGTGTACAAAAACTTCTGCATTTGATTTTAAAATTAATTTGTTTGCTTTTCTTGTGTATTTCATGTAGGCATACGACAACCGAGCTGCACATCGGGAACTAAAGAGATGTGAAGATAGCAATCAAGACAATACTCGATGTAAGCAGTGATGTTGATCCGATAGAAGTCAAGGGAGATCGAAACAAGTCTGTGTTGTTTAATACGGGCAGGGTAGCTAAAGGCCTTACGCATCTTGATAAGATGTATGGCAAAAAAAATGAAATATTGAGCAGTGTGGTTGGAACTTCTCTGTTATAACATCGTGTCATTGTGATTTTACAGCGAACGAGGAGCAACTCAGTGGAGGACGTGAGCATTAAATCTGTTTGGTTTAAATAGAGCACGTGGAGAAACTCACGTGGAAATAGATCAGTTCCAGAGCAGCAAAGGAGATGACAGAATTTAAGTCATAATAGGCAAGTGAAAATAAAACACATTTCCTAGTGTGTGATTCATTCCACATTGTAGTTAGGAGTGATAGGTTTAAGTTTGACTAAAACACTATTTGAACTATGAATTCTGATAACATTATCTAACGTAAAATAGGTGAAACATTGATGTTCCTGATGCGAACCACTGAGACAAATGTTCCAATACAAGTAAACCAAAACAAGGTTTAACACAAATCAACAGAAACTCAGCAACACAAAGGAAAGGAGAATTATTTACCAAAGGTCATTAAAAGTAGTTTTATTTGTCTTACTAGATGTCATTTTTTGCTTTGTCATTATTGAAAATACAAAAACAAGTTGAATGATAAGCTTGCTTTTGTTCTACGATAATGTAAATATAAAATGAAAGAATTACCGATGATCAAATGTAAAATAATGGACTTTCATGAGAAAGTACTCGAGGAAATATTTTCTTAAGAAGATCAACTTTAGGATATAACATTTCCAATCATTTGAATTATTCACAGTAAAACTCAATACATGATTTCGAGGTAAACCTCCATTTACAACTCATGATATTATAATTAAGAAAAAACAACTAAGAATAATTTCTCGGGTCATTTTCTGAACTGCCTATGTTTATGAACTCGATTTGAAAATTTTAGAAAAATAATAAAAAAATAATTTATTACAAAAATGCGAGAAAATAAAGCTATATGCAACATTCAAAAAACAAATATCATAACATGTATCTCCTCTTTTACTATATCCTACACATTAGATAATTTATAAACACAAGAAGATGCTACAATATTTGATATTTACACAACAAAATTATTAGTAAAAAATTTTTGAACCACTTTTTTCTTTGAACCACATCATTAGTAAAATTTAAATAGTAATTATCCGTGCATAACACAGAAAACGATCTAGTATATATAATAGGTGAGTTTATTTTCTTCCTAGAGTGTCAACCTTAGTATCCATAGGTCCCACATAAATAAACTAATTCATTAATCTTTGTTTGGACAAAGATTTATTAATCTTTGTTAATTGATTTATGCGCCTATTATTTAAACTTGCTAACCCATTTGTCATACGAATTTATGCGTTTGACTTGATGTAAACCTAAGCCTATCTTAATAACCATAAAATGGTCGTAGGTCTCCGTCTTCCTTTGCACAAAAAAAAGCTCTTCGTCTGAGACCTAGGTTTTTCCCAATCATGCGTCTCCCCTCCAATACACAAATGTTACTCTCCAAATTTCTCCAGTCAATTCCATGGAACTCTTAATCTCCCTCTATCTCTTCATCTCCCCCTCTTTACGCACACCATTAATAATTGTAGCTTGTCGTAACCAATACGAATGGCCTCGCTATATACTATTCATGCTAGACCCATGAATCTACCATCACATATGTTACTCACTGATGATATTACTGCTCGATCATCCATCTCCCCGCCACCTTTGCCGTTCTTCGCTTTAGTCAGTCTTCTCAGTTCATTGTTGGCCACCTCCTCCACTACTGGTTAGATGAAAAGGTATCACCCTCTTCACTCTAACATGAATGATTTCTTCCATCCATGTTTCATAAAAACTAAAATTATCGGTCTACGGATTTAACTCATATGACTGACAGAGCATAATTTCTTCATCTACGGCTTCATCCCAGCTGTTCGTGCCAATCATTACCGATAATCTTTACAACCAGGAGAAGTCGTCAAAGTTTATAGGTTTAAAGTTGGACGATTAACGAATGTGTACAAGATTATAGATCATCATCAGTTTCATCGCAATAACCACTATGGATGAAATCCTCACGAGTGCTCCTGAGATCAACCTTCAGAAATTCATTCTTCACTCAACCATCTACAGCCTCTTGCAAACACAAACTTAGAACTCCCACGTATAGTTTTGTATTTCCCTTCTCAAGTCAAAATTCTCCAACCCCATACATTTATATTACCTATTGATACGTAAAACCATATCTTTAACTTTCAGATTTGTTGACCAAGAAAGGTTTTTGCTAGGAATGACTTCAAAAATGCCTCAGCAACGACTCGACTTGTGGTCCTTTTATCATTGACCCGTAAGCCCTTGAATCACCTATATGTAGTTCTCATGCTTTTATCCATTTGCTGTTTCTTTAAAATAATCTCCAAAATATTTAGAGATGTAGTCTGTAAGCTCAAGAATTTGGAGCTTCATAGGTTGTTGCAGTGGTTGAGCATTGGTTCGTGTTCGTGTGTTACACATGGAAAATGAGGTGTTACACACACTTCGAAGAATAAAAAGGAGACATCAAAGATGTGATGATGTGGAATATTTCCATATGTTTGGTTGACAAAATATGCTTTAAATAAGCATTATTAGATCGAAAGTTGGAAGATTTGGTGATGCTAAAATATAGGAAATAATATATTAGATAATAAGAAAAGATTATTTGATATATACCTTGGTTTTTCCTAGAATTAGGTTATAACTTCGACGTGATAATTCTCACAGAAACACAAAGGGAATTTTGGAGTTTCAAAAATTGAGTGATTTGTAGACGTGATCAACAGGGGTTGGTTCACGCAAGTTGGGTGTGTTAGGAATTGATCTGTGTCGAGTCGTGTAATTCGGATCAAGCAAGTCTGTAGGAGATTGTGTAATATATTTCTAATAAAAGAGATACATATTATTGGAGTTACTTTGTGCCTTGTGTTTTCGCTGAATCTCGATTCTACAATTGGTATCAGAGCGGGACACCTAAACGAAGAAGGGTTCTTCGAACCAAGGGGAGATCTTGAGAAGAGAATATGGTGATTTTGGCACAAAATATGTTGTTGCTCAATGATGTGAATTATGGGTATTGAAAAGTGAGAATTAGAGCAAACTTACGTGGAACTGATGAAGATATATGGACAGTTGTTCAAACTAGATGGGAAGAACCATGTTTGATGCTAGAAGATGGTTTGAAGACACGTAAACCAAAGACAAAGTGGACTGCAACAGAGAAAAAGTTTTCAAAGTTTAATGCTAAAGCATTGGATACAATCTTTAGTGTTGTAGATGGTAAGCAATTTGAGCTAATACAAGGATGCGAATCAGCTAAAAAAGCTTGGGATATATTACAAAACGCCTTTGATGGTACTGTGAATGTTAGAAGGATAAGATTGGACTTGCTTGCATCACAGTTTGAAAATATAAGGATGACCGATGAAGAGAAGATAGGAGATTTCAGTGCCAAGCACAGCTCCATAGCCAATGCAGCACAAGTTTTAGGTAAAAAATATGAAGATGCAAATTGGTGAAGAAACTTTTGCGATGTTTACCTATTAAGTTTGCAGCACATAGAGCGGCGATAACTTTGACGATGAACACTGATGAACTGAAGTTTGCTGAGGCAGTAGGGATTTTAAAGGCTGAGGAGATGGAATTAGAATCTAAGTTATCAAAGCCTATTCAAAACTCAAGAGTTGCAGTTGAAGAAGACATCCAAAGAGCTCCTAAACTTGAAGAATCTATTCACCTAATGATTCAGAAACTTGAAGAACCATGCATCTTTTGTATAAGATGTCCAATGACATACTTCCTCGAGAAGAAGAAAGACCTAAAAGGCATCAAGTGGTGTGCTTTAATTGTCATGGTATTGGACATGTCAAAACAGTGTGTCCATCATTCAAGAGAAAAGAAATCAAGTGTAATGGATGTAATGGTTATGGGCACACAAAGTCAGATTGTGTGAATACAAAGAAGATGAAGAAGAGAAGTTGCAGTGATAAAAAGTCAGAAAGAGAAGTAGATGCTCTCAATTTCGTGACTCTTCATGGAGTTGTGGGATCTGAAAAAGACATCATTGAAAGTGAATCTCGTACGTCATGTGTGGCACACACCAATTCTGATGCGTCACACAGTGATACAGAAAGTGATTTAAAGGCTGATCTTTTTGCTGAGTCTCAGGTTCTCTTTGGTCAATTTGCTAAACTCAGTGAAGAACATATGCAGATGATCAAAGATAAAACAACGCTGAAAGCACAAGTGAACATTCTAAAGTCTGGAAACAACAACAAATCAGAGACTAAGGTGTCAAAAGAAGAGAAAGAGTTTGATCTACATAGTTTACAAAGACAATCTTTGAGCAGGCCTACAATCTAAAGAGTGTGGAGACTAAATATGAGCAGACAAAACAACTACTAAATGAGGAACTCGAGAAAAGCCAGCTGCTACAATGAGAACTTAGTGAAAACTACAAGAAAGTAAGAATCTTGAACACTGGATCAACTACTCTGGATCATATCTTATCGGTTGGGAAGCCTCCAAAAATCAGTTAGGGTTTGGGTTATAAAGATACTACTTCACAAGATCAAGATCAAGATCATGACAAGGCTGATGGGATAAAGTTCATGAAATCCATAGTAAAATCTGATGATAAACCGAAAGATACAGCGCAACAAACTAGCATATCAGTAGCTGCAGAACCATCAAATCAGTGTCAAAAACGAAGAAGAAGGTATATAATGGATGCTTTCTCAGTGGAAAGCAAGGTCGTCATAGAACTGGTTCTCAAATGGTTGATAAAAATGAAGGAATCAAGTTTGTAAAATGCTCAATCCTAGTTGTTTCAGCTGAACGAAAGGATGAAACTCAAGCAAAAAGTGTGACTTCAAAGGTACAAGACATAAAAGTTGTTTCTAAGCGAAGGAATGGTTGTCTCTTTTGTGGAAAGATTGGACATAATGTTGCCTACTGTTATGCTCGTAGAATCAGATGAGCGAGCTTGGAGGATGAACCTTTGTTATGTGGAATCCAGAAGGTATGGACAAATATGGATAGCTAAGAAGGATTTGTATCCTAAGTTTATGAAAGGTGTGTCACACAAGCATACCATGTGTCATACACTCCGATTGGAAATCAATATGCTGAAGCTGAAGAACCAGTTCGATGGACTTCTACTATAAGGCATTGAGAGTTTTGATGGTCCAACAAGTATCATGAAGTTTTTCACAAGTTTTTACTCAAGCAGGGGGAGATGATACTTGATTCAGGGGGAGTTCAAGATAAATATTTAGAAGAAATGTATGATGCATATTGTGGTTAGAGGTTAGTGAGCTTGAGTTGTAAACTCAGTGAAAAAGGAGGAGAATGTAAGCTCAAGAATTTGGAGCTTCATAGGTTGTTGCAGTGGTTGAGCATTGGTTTGTATTCGTGTGTTACACGTGGAAAATGAGGTGTGACACACGCTTCGGAGAATAAAAAAGAGACATCAAAGATGTGATGATGTGGAATATTTCCATATGTTTGGTTGACGAAATATGCTTTAAATAATCATTATTAGATCACAAATTGGAAGATTTGGTGATGCTAAAATATATGAAATAATATATTAGATAATAAGAAAAGATTATTTGATATATACCTTGGTTTTTCCTAGAATTGGGTTATAACTTTGACGTGATAATTCTCACAGAAACACAAAGGGGATTTTGGGGTTTCAGAAAGTGAGTGATTTGTAGACGTGATCAACAGGGGTTGGTTCACGCAAGTTGGGTGTGTTAGGAATCGATCCGTGTTGAGTCGTGTAATTTGGATCAAGCAAGTCTGTAAGAGATTGTGTAATAGATTTCTAATAAAAAAGATACATGTTATTGGAATTACTTTGTGCCTTGTGTTTTCGCTGAATCTCGATTCTACATAGTCATCTTTATTTCACTAGAAAACATGTTGATGCTAAACAATTTTCGTTGGATATAGTACTTTCCATACAAAATTTTACTGAATAACATCATCTTAGAAACACTCGGCCTTCTGCAGGTAACCTCTACCTGAACTCACACCAGCCACCACATTTTACTTTGACACCACCATTCCAGCCATTGAGGAGTTCACAAGCAGGTCCGTCAATTCTCACAGAAAATAAGATGCCCAACAATTTCCACATCATTTCTTACACAAGCTTACATAATCAACTCTTCCCTACCCTGTTGTCTTGAGTACAACGCATATTTAAAATCTGTGATTGTTAATCTTGTAAAACATATGTGCTGCGCGTAGCTTAGAAGGTGAAGCAACGGAAATTTTCCTACGTGTTACAACCAAGAGAAAACAAAGAAATAACTTGTGACAATAGGAGATAGTTACACGGAGTCGACGTTAAACAATGCAATAACCTCAAAAATGAAAAGTCTCATGTTGGGTTATTTCAGACAGTAGGCCTCAATTATGACGAAACAGTAGCTGGAGAAGGTTTCTTGACTTTGATATTGTTAGTACCAATATTTAGTTGGACTTAATATATTTAGACCCAAAGATTAATGGATTGCAGCATGAAACTAAATTCATAAGGTTAGTCCTCATTAGTCTTTATTGAGTTTCTTATTGTGGTTTAAATTCAAAGGACAAAACTTATTTCCTTTAAGTCGCCAAATTCAAGCCTTAAACTCAAACATTGTTTTAATACTTCCGGCTAATATATTGATCATATTTGTCTATGTTATTTACCATCAATAATTAATACCTATACGATATAATATAAAGCGTCTAACGGTCCAAAACCATTTGTGTCATAACCTTCTAAATAAGTAACATTATTAAAGCCCAAAAAAGCTCACACGACAATCTATTAGTTTGATATATCATATTCCATATCCACCCCGAGCTTGCCCTTAGTTTATATAACTTTATAGTTAGTGGCATTTACCTAAGGACTGGAACAAATTCTAATATCCGGGGAAATTTAGAGTATCCGGAAGTGATTTTAGTATTTCAATTCGCTTTGTGCCTTTTGAGTACTCGGACTTCAGATATCCATCTAGATATTATGATACTCGCGGGTATCTGGATTCGTATCCGAATCCATAAAAATAATTAAAAATTAAAAATATTTTAAATATAAAATACTAAAAAAATAATATAAAATTATATATTATGAAAAATATAAATATATATGACATATAATATTATTAAAAATATATATAATCTTCTAAATTTATTTTAAGTATAAATATTAATATATTAAATATAGTTATTAATAAAATTAAAATTTAATATATTTTAAAGACATGGATCCGGATATTCTAACCTAAAAGTTAAGATATCTGAATTTGGACCATTGACGGATCTAATATTTACTATCTGGATCTGGATTCGGCACCCCAAATATCTTATTCTCGGAGAAGATCTGGAGTGGATCACGGATTGGTTCCGGATCCCGAATAATAGGTCCAGCCGTAATTTACCCCACCCTTAAACTAAATATCAGTTACAGGAAATTGGCTATGTTCTCCATACAATTTTTTTTTGCATCCTCCCTTGGATTTCAACACCATCATCTTCATTGTGTTCATAAAATATAAACATATTATAAATAACAAAAGCTAACTGGTGCAAATACCAAATTTTTAAGGAATAATCCAAATTTATAGATGAAATAAAAGAAGAAAAGATAAAAATTGGATAGAATTATTATTAACAATAAATTTAAATTAAATATGAAGTAAACTATTCACGAATTAATGAATAAAGTCAAAATATATGTGCGGATAAAAGATCTAGTGAATATAAATGATACTATTTATTCCATTTATCTAGTTTTACGATACTTACACCAAAATATTGTTACTAAAAGAATATATAAATTTTGAAAACAATTATAAAATATGTTTTTGTTAGATATTAGGGTTCTGGAAAGTATTTAGTATATATGGAATATAATATTTTCGAGGATTTATATAACTAAATACATATCCTGGAGTTAGGTTTAGAGTCATGATTATAGAGTTTATAATAAATATAAAGATGTAAAGTAACAAGTTTTTGTCAAAAGGATTAAACGTTTTATAGTAACATTTTTAAGGTTTTGTTATGAGTACAATCTATAGTATATCATAATATAATAAATGGTAAATATATAGGGAAAATTTGCCAAATATGACTCCAAATTTATTTTAACCCCCAAAGTATATCCAAACTTGAATCAAATGCAAAATGAGTTATAATAAATATAAAGATGTAAAGTAACAAGTTTTTGTCAAATGGATTAAACGTTTTATACGTAACATTTTTAAGGTTTTGTTATGAGTACAATCTATAGTATATCAATATATAATAGATGGTAAACATATAGGGAAAATTTTCCAAATATAACTCCAAAATTGATTTT
>CAJHQP010010553.1:0-18231 GCA_905132765.1 Moricandia arvensis
AGTTTATTAACATTTTTGTCATTTTGTCATAATTTAGATACACTTTGACTAGTAACAATATTTAGTTTATAAATATTATTATCACGATTTGAAAACTTACAAGAATAAAATTTAATAATGTAAGAAAAGAAGAAGAAAGGAATGTTGTCTTAAACCCAACAATATCACATATAAAAATCCAAGAAGCACAAATAAATATAGATTGTATAACTATATGCAGGGAAGGATGTAAGAAGCGACTATGGGGTCAGCTGACCCCACTTCATTTTGAAAAAGATATATGTTCTTTCAGATAAATATTGTATTTACCCCATAAAAATATCTTTTCTAACTCCACAAAATTCAAACACATAAAAATGCTATAATTTAATTACCTAACTAAATGATTAAAGAGAAATTGGAAAATTGGGCACTCTCAACTTTTATTTGTCCTACTAGGACTTTTGATATTTTGGTCATTTTGGATATGTTTTACTCTTATGTGATGAAAAAATAGTAAATTAAATTTAAAATATAAAAAAATATGAAAACTATTGAAAACATAAGTATGACTATTTATATGTTTAAAATTATTTTTTAAAAATAGTGGAATCATGTTTTATTTTATGTCCTACCTAGGGCTTCTAGTCATCTACTTAGTTTAGAATATCAGATCCAAAGTATTATACATAGATCTATCCTAGTTATATAACGCAAGCAAAACTTTCTTGTATAATCTATCTAAGATAGAATTCGTTAGGTTATATTCTATCAAGATGTCGTTAGTTTACTTGTAGCTTGATTACAACTTATAGCCATGACTCTACAATATACATTTTCTTGTTTATGTGTCATAATTTATTATGCCTTTTACCTTAGGTTACGCCTACGGAACAATAAACATTCCACCCACTCTACAGTGTTCTCCGTTTAGTAGAATACATATTATAATTAAATCACGAAAATATGGAAATTTCCATATTTCAGTTAATATCTTTTCTAAATCTACACTAAATCTACCCTAAGACTCTCACAATAGCTTCTCTCCCACGTTTTTCTCCTCCCACGATCCTTCTCTCTTTCGCTTTGTGCCTCTCTATTTTTCATCGACATAACCATCTCTTCTATCTATCAATACAACATGGTTCTAATCTATCTTAAATTTGGTGTATGGATGTCTAGTTGCAGTGACAAGTGGAGTTTCGTGTTAGACAAAGAAAGGTGTGGTCGAATGGTAACATTAAAAATTACTACTATGTTAGAGCAGCTTAAGATCATGGTGTGTGAGGATTATGGGGTGGACCATAATGTATCTAAGATGGGATCCTCCCATTATTATCAAGTATCTAATTTTGTGGCTACGCAAAGAAGGGTACGTCTACAACCTTGTGTGTCACGTTCTCTCGTACCGATGTAAATCAAAAGGAAGAAGTCAATATCAATTTGAATAAGGAGCCGTGTGATTCAAGTAATGTTGATGATGGTGATGAAGTTCTTGAAATAAATCCAGTTGAATTTGTCAAACTGTCAAAGGAGTCTTCTGATAACAGGAAGGATCATGTCGCTAAGGATGGTGTTGGTGATGCTAGTTTAATGAGTGAAAACAATGGAGACAGTGAAAAGGATGGACCGATCTTGTAGAACAGATTTCGTGAAGAAGGATCAAATTTTCAGAAGTATAGCTATTCTGAAGGCAACAATGGAAATTTTTGCGATGAAGAATAGTTTTGATTACCTTGTTATCAGATCCACAAAAAATGGTGGTACATTTGATGTAAAGATTCAATGTGCAACTGGACTGTACGTTGGAAATATCTAGATGGGTCTATATATTTCATGATAAACAAATGTGTGACAAGACATTCATGTGCTCCTTCGAAGGATAGCAAATTTGGAAAAACAACTTCGGCATGGCACTTTGATACAACATCGATTTGAGGATGCTAATTAAGGAAACATAAGGCAATGACATATTTCAATTTATGTGCTTGGAACATGGTTTTGAGATTACTGGGAAGCTCGTGAGTTTGCAATTGCAACAGTTAGAGGTATACCAGATCACAGTTATGCAAAAATACCAAAATATTTGCATATGATTAAAGCAGCTAACCCTGGTATGCATACTCACTATTAAACTTCTAAGGATGGGAGATTCATGTATCTGTTTATGTCGTCTGGGCAATCAGTTAGAAAAATTCTACAATGCCATTCGTAGGGTCATTGTTGTTGATGGAACTTTTCTGAAAAATAAATAAAAAGGAGTTTTACTCGTAGATACATATGTACTGGTAACTCTAATTTGTATCTGATTGCATTTGGATTTGTTGATTCTAAGAATGAGGATTCATGGGAGTGGATTTTTAGACAATTGAATGTCGTTATTGCTGATAGTAAAAGCTTAGCTTTTGTGTCAGATAGAAATTTGTCAATTGCTAAAGCGATTGGTATTGTATACCCTCAATCATCACATGGAATTTGCATTTACCACTTGTTGACCAATGTTGTTAAAATTTTCAAGACAAAGGGGTTGCCTGACTTGGTTGAAAAAGTTTCACAGGCATATAGGTTCATTGAGTTTCAGGAACGTTTCACTGAAATTTTTGATATGAGTCCTTCGCTTGGAAGATATCTATATGAGGCTGATGTGAGAAAATGGGCTCGTTCTCTCTTCCCTGGATCCAGGTACGACATTAGGAACAATAACCTTCAGAGTCGATAAATTCAGTTCTCAAATCACCTAGACAATTTCCAGTTATTCCTTTGCTAGATAGTATAAGATAAATGTTGACACAGTGGTTCTACGAGTCTCGAATGTTAAGCTCAAAGCATCTTTATCCTTTAACCGTTAAGGTGGAGAAAAAGATTGATAGGAGAATTATGAAGGCAAAAGGTTTTCAGGTGTACAAGGTTGATAATTTTAGATCACTTGTTAAAGGAGACAAATATGATTGTCATGTTGATTTGGAAAACAGAACATGCACATGTGAGAAATACGATTTAGGAAAAATACCTTGTAGACACACAATTCCTGTAATTTATTCACGAGGTATGGAAGTGTAAACACATGAACTTGAGACCTATTTATTTTCACAATTTTTCAGCATATAGACATTACTTGATCTCTGTTTATTTGACACAGGTATGAAAGTACACAAATTTACTGATGGCGTATTCACCAGTGCAACGTGGAGAAATGCCTATGCGGAAAGCATTAATCCAATAGCAGTTTCAGAGTCTGAATGGAATGTCCCAACTGAGGTTAAACTTGAAAAGGTTTTACCACTAGAGACAAGAAAAAGTGTTGGTCGACCAGTAAAGAGAAGGTATGAAACAGTAAAGGATGTAAATATATATTTATACCATTGGGTTAACTAATCTAAACTTAGGGTTTAAAGTTATAGGGTAGGAGTTTTGGAGTTGAGGTTTAAAAATTAAAAAAATATATATTAAAATTTTTAAAATAAAAAATGTCTATTTTGGTCATTTTTTTTCTCTCAAGATCTATTTTTGTGACAAAAACTTCAAAAAAGACTATTTGAGAGATTTGCCCATATCTTTATTGTCAAGCCTATAATTGATTTTCCACTACCATCAACTAGTTTTTCCTTTTGGGTTAATGTTTATCCCTGCCATCATTTTTGTAGATTGGTTTCATGTCTTCCAATGGACTGACGGTGTATCAGGAATTTAAGGATTTTCTTTTTCACAAGCTCCGTCGTCTCTATCAATCTCTTTATTGTCTGGCATATAGCTGCTTTTCCACTACCGTCAACTGGTTCTTCTCTTGCGGGTATAATATTTTTTCCTGACTTCATTTTTAAGATTTTTTTCACGTTTGCCAGTGGACTGATAGTGTGTGCGGAATTTATTAAAGAAAAAAATATTTTTTTCACAAACTTAGTCGTCCCTATAAATATGTTTACTATCTGACCTATGGTTACTTTTTCACTATTGACAACCAGTTATTCCTTACGGGTATGACATTTTTCCCAAAAATCATTTTTAAAATTTGTTTCACATCTACCATTAGACTGATGTTGTGTGAGGACCTTGTGTAAGGAAAAATTATGTTTTTTTACAAGATCGGTCATTAATACCTGTTAGAATTGAGAAGGTATAAAGAGAATATAAGGGAATTGATGATTTTGGATGATATTTGGGTGAAGAACAAGAGAAACATGAACAAAAGGGAGTTAATGGACAGAGTAAGAGAGAGGAAAGAAGATTGATGAAAATGAAGAGAATACAGAGAAAAGAGAGAGATTATCTCCTTGTCTAATTTCATTCAGAGTGTCTACAATATATAGGCAACATGCCTAACACATAAAAGAATAAACAAAGAGTAAAATACAAAAGAAGACAACACACTGATCAAGAGATAGTGACAGGTCCTGAACAACTTTTGGCCTTAAGTAGAACATGTGATCTTCTTATTTAAATCATTCAAACTCTTCATGCTGGTCAACCAAAGGTCCCAACGTCTCTGTTGCCTCTGAGACAAGTTTTTGTAACACAAGCTACTTTCCTTAACTTGCAATCCAAGCTAGGTTGTCTTTGGTGAGTTGCACGAACAGAATATAAAAGACTCGACCAAATTGTTTCTTCTTCCTTATCTTCAACTCTTTGGTTCTTCATCTCAATACTCCCCCTCAAGCTTGACACTGTGGACTGGTCAATCTTGGAAACATGAAGAACTTCCCTCATTAAAACCTTAATGTGCAAAACCCAGTGGGACAAAAACACACCAAGAAAAAAGAGTAGAAGCTTTCAAGTTAGGAGAGTCGGTGAGAAGTGAGGTCTATGAGTCTCAACTTAGAGTGGATGAACTCACATACTTTGGTGTTTGCTGCCTTGGTGAAGATGCCAGCTAACTGATCTTCACTTTTTGTATAACAAGGTAGGATTATTTTTTTCTCCACAGCTTGTCTAACCTTATGGCAGTCTACTTCAATATGTTTGGTCCTTTCATGGAAGATTGAGTTTCTGGCAATGTGAATGGCAGCATGATTGTCACAATGCATTGTGATTGGTGATGTAATCTCGATACCCAAGTCTCCAAGCAGTCCCTTGATCCATATCAACTCACTGGTGAGCTTTCTCATAGCTCTATACTCTGCCTCAACACTTGAACAAGATAAAACCTTTTGTTTCTTGCTCTTCCAAGTCACCAAGTTGCCTCCAATGAATGTGCAATATCTAGTA
Source organism: Moricandia arvensis (assembly GCA_905132765.1). Lineage (NCBI taxonomy): Eukaryota > Viridiplantae > Streptophyta > Magnoliopsida > Brassicales > Brassicaceae > Moricandia > Moricandia arvensis. Next base: position 5,182 of record CAJHQP010010553.1, read on the forward strand.
GTTGATCTCCTATCAATCCTATCTCCTTCCCAAGCAGCATCACAATACCCTACAACTTTTGTGCTTCCATTGCACCCCATAAACACAACTTGACCTTGGAGACTCTCTCAGATACCTCATGATCCTTTCAACCATGTTCCAATGGTGAACCTTAGGCGCATGCATGTGTTAGCTGACTTGGTTAACAACAAAGCAGATGTCTGGTCTTGTAATGGTTAGGTAAATGAGATTCCCAACCATCCTTCTATACTTCTTCACATCAGCAAATGGAGTGTCCTCAAACTCCCCTCTCGCAGAACCTTGTAGCCATCTTCAAGGGGAGTCTTAGTTGTTCTTCCTCCAAGGTTACCTGCCTCACTCAACAGATGAAGTGCATACTTCCTCTGAGACAATAATAGTCCTTCCTTGGATCGACATACTTCAATACCCAAAAAGTACTTAAGCTCTCCAAGATCCTTCATGTCAAACACAAACTTTAAGAAGGCTTTGGTGGCCTTGGATTCCTTCTTTGTCACTGCCAGGGATGATAATGTCATCCACATACACCAAGATGACCACAATGCCTCTTGGACCAGGGAGAGTAAATAGAGTGTGATCATCCTCCGATTTCCTGAATCCTCTTCCATTTAATGTAGTGCTCAGCTTGTGGTACCAAGCTCTTGGAGATTGCTTCAGTCCATAAATGGCCTTCTTGAGTCTTAGGACATTTCCAGGCTTGAACAAGTGTTCTAGACCAGGAGGAGGATGCATGTAGACCTCATCTTCTAACTCTCCTTGAAGGAAAGCATTCTTGACATCCATCTGCCATAATTTCCATTCCAAATTTGTTGCAAGTGATATAATGATCCGGATTGTATGCAACTTGGCTACTGGTGCAAATGTATCCACATAGTCCTTCCATATGTCTGAGTGAAGAGTCTTGCAACTAGTCATTGACTTCTTCCTATCCTCCTTGCCATTTGGTAAGTACTTGATAGTAAACACCCATTTGCTTGATACAACTTTCTTGCCTTTGGGAGTTCACTCTCATACCAAGTGTCATTGTTAATCATGGTGTTAGTCTCATCCCCAACTGATTCTCTCCATTCATCAAGTTCCATTGCTTCCTCATAAGATCTTGGTACATACCCTTGATCTAAGCCATTGATGAAAGCTTGGTGCTCTGGTGGAAATTGTGCAAAAGAACATACTGCTGAGGTTGGATGAGCTACTGCTTGACTGTTGTAGTAGACTCTTGTGTTCACCCAGTTAGAAGAATCCCTCTTGATCCTTGTACTCCTTCTCAGTGGTTGAACCTGGCATTGTTCTTCTTGTTGCTCGTCTTCCTCATGAACCTGGTATTTTTCTTCTTGCTGCTCTTCGTCCTCATGAAATTTAGCAGTCTCATGTTCTTGTATACTCTCCTGATCATGAACATCTAAACCTTGTTGCTAGTCTGGTTCTTGTTCATTGCCCCCCTTAGGATCAGGATAACTGACTTCTACAACTTCTTTTGTTAATATAAGAGAGGCGCTGGTGTCATCCTTCTCTTTTTGAAAATTGATGCCACGGCGTTCCATGATATTTCTCATGTTATTGGCACAGTTTGAGTCTTGGGATAGGTCCTTGAGTTCATCCCAATTCTTCTGATAATAAAACCATTTTCCTTCCATGAACTTCACATCTCTTGACACAACCACTCTTCTTGTTTCAGGGTTGTAACACTTGTATCCTTTTTGTGTAGAGGAATAGACAATGAACATACACTTCATGCTCTTTGCTTCTAGCTTGTTTATTTGCTCTCCTGGTATTAGAACAAAGCAGATACATCCAAACACTCTAAGATGATGAATGAATGGTCTGGTTTGGTTCATCACTTCATAAGGAGATATATCCTTCAGCACCTTGGTAGGAATTCGATTGTTCAAGTAGCATGTTGTCACCACAACATCACTCCAAAACCTTTTAGGGACATTTGCATGGAACATCATTGATAGCCACTTCCATGAGATGCATGTTTTTCCTTTCAGCTACTCCTTGCTCCTGAGGTGTGTATAGGCAGCTTGTTTGATGAACTATTCCATGCTTGGACAAGTGATTTTTGAAGGCAGGACTTGTATATTCACCTCCATTGTCTTATCTCAGTACCTTCACATTCACCTTAAAATTATTAGTGACATACGACTGAAAGTTTATGAAAGCATCTAACACTCTATCCTTTGATGGCAGCAATGTCATCCAAGTGTACTTGGACTTTTCATTAATGAAAGTCACAAAGTACTTATAGCTATCTCTACACACATGGAGAGCACCAAACATCAGAGTGAACTAGGTCAAAGCACTTCTCATAGACTGTTACTGATGTGGGAAAGACAGACTTGCAATGTTTTCCTAATATGCAAGCTTCACATTCCAAATTGTCAAAGGGCATCAAATCAGGTATTATCAGTCCTAATGCACATGAGTGTGGATGACCTAGTCTAGCATGAAAGTATTGCTATCACACACAGATGAGCTATTCATGCATAAAGGAGAAGAGAGGTTAGTAAGCTTAGTCTTTTGGAGACGGTATAGACCATCCTAGCTGTTTTCCTTCTCCAATCACTCTTCATGTCTCAAGATCCTGAAACTCAACATCATTTGGCCTAAAAACCACCTGAAAATTATTGTGGCTTTCTTCACAGAGAGTAAGTTGGATACAAAACCAGGCATGTAGAAGGCAGTAGACTCTCTATCAAACAACCTAAGATTCTCAATTCCTTCTATCTTCACCTTATCTCCATTTGTTATTATAACATTCCCGAGAGCAGGTCTGCTAATAAGACTCCTATCACTAATCATATGGTGACTAGCCCTTGAGTCTATTATAATTGGTTTAGAAATAGGAAAGTGATCACAAGACTTCCTGGAGAAGATGATGCCTTTGGCAGCTTTGATTAGTGGCTCAATCTCACTCATGCTGATAGGACCATAAGTGATCCTTGCTTGGCCACACTCTGATTTTCCTTTGGCTTCACTTATGAGGGCAGAATACATAGATTGGCCCTTCAGAACCTCTAGCACAACCTCCTTGAGCTTCAGTGTGTCCGGCTGAAATCTCAGCCTAGATTTAAACTTGTTGATCTTGTTTCTCCTAGGAAATGATTGTTGTTTGTTTATATGACCTTCATAGACCTGCCCCATCCTCTTTTGCATCTCATGCCTATTTCTCATGTGATTAGTTGGCTTCTAGTCTTCCTTAAAGAGTTGGTTTGTTCCTTGTTCTCTTTGGACAAGAGAACATACTTCTTCTAAGTTTGAGAGCTTGTTTTCTCTTAGGATATAACTTATCAGCTTGTTGTAGGATGGATTTAGGTTCATGAGACGACTAAAGACTTTGTCTTGTTCATATTTTTTCTTTATTATCTCTAGATCAATAGAGAAAGGCCTGAGAGTATCCAACTCTGCCCATAAACTTCTGAACTTACCAAAGTATTGATTGAACTCCACTTCCTCTTAGCTCAGATGATTGATAATCCTCTTGACTTCAAACACTCTGCTTTGGTTGGAGATATTTCCATACACGGTATGAAGGCTCTCCCATAGATCTTTGGCAGTTTCACAATGAGAATAAGATTCCAAGATCGATTCTAAAAGAGGGCTATGGATGATTCCAAGTGCTTGCTGGTCCTCTTGAACCCAATTATCTTCATCCTTCAGGCAACTCACCTTACCATCCTCTTGAGCCATCCTCTTTGAAGCATCAGCCTTCATGATATGGCTGTTCCAAAGTCCATGACTTCCCAAGGTAACTCTGGCCACTCTTGACCATAGTAAATAGTTAGGACCCTCAAGGGTCACTGGAATAAGACTCTTTTCTCCATTTACATGGTTGAAATTCTTTTACCTAATGGATAAAGCTATGGACCAGTGGGTAAAGATGAAAAGCACATAAATTTTCAAAATAGAAAACATACATTTGCGGAATGAAAAGAGCTTAAAGCTCTGATACTATGTTAGAATTGAGAAAGTACGAAGAGAGTAGAAGGAATTGATGAGTTTGGATGATATTTGGGTGAAGAACAGGAGAGAGATGAACAAGAGAGAGTTTCTAGACAGAGTAAGAGAGATGAGAGATGATGGACGAAAATGAAGAAAATAGAGAGAGAAGGGAGAGATTGTCTCCTTGTATAACTTCATTCAGAGTGCTTGCAATATATAGGCAACATCCCTAACACATAAGAGAATAAAAAAGAGTAAAATACACAAGAAGACAACACACTGACCAAGAGATAGTGACAGGGCCTGAACATCTTCTTGCCTTAAGTAGAATATGTGGTCTTCTTATTTAAATCCATTCAAACTCTTTCTGCTGGTCAACCAAAGGCCCCAACGTCTCTTTTTCCTTTGAGAAAAGTGTTTGGCACACAAGATACCTTCCTTGACTTGCAATCCAAGCTAGATTATCTTCGGTGAGTTGTACGAACAAAATATAAAAGACTCAACCAGATTGTTTCTTCTTCCTTATCTTCAACTCTTTGGTTCTTCATCTCAATAATACCAATATCTTTATTATTTGTCCTATGATTACGTTTCTACTGCCGTCAACTAACTATTCCCTTGCATGTATAACGTTTTGACCTGCCATCATTTTTTAGATTCGTTTAACAGCCGTTAGTGGACAAATGTTGTGTAAAGACCTTGGAGAAGGCAAAATTATTTTTCACAAGATCAGTTATTCATGTCTATCTCTTTATTTTATTGCCTATGGTTACTTTTCTATTGCCTTTAGTCAGTTGTTCTCTTGCGGGTATACTGTTTTGCCCTAACACTATTTTTTAGATATTTTTTATGTTTGCCAGTTGGCTGATGGTGTGTTTATACACTAAAATTGGATCTTAAATACTGTCAAGTTAACAGTGGTAGTTGTATTAATTTAGATTCAACTCAAGAGGACCCGTTTACACTTTATTTTTATAGGGTTAATATCAAGCTATAAAGTGATTAAAAACTAAGAAATCAAAAAAAGTAAGTAAGAGACTTGTTTAAGGTTTTCAGATGATTAAAAATGCTAGCCTAGGGAGGTTCGATCGGGTTTCAAAACAAATATGAGCCAAACAATTATTCAAGTTCTATGAAGTTTTAGTCTAGAACTCCGAACACGCAAACTAGTTCAACCCACTCTCGTGGTGTTCCACATTTTATCAATCGATCTCAGCACCTAAGCTCTTGTTTGGATTGAGACTCGATATGATAAACATTAATGATCAGATCCGATTAGTTCACAAAACACCCTTGTATCTACTTTCCTTGACTAGGGATGCAATGCTCATTCATGTTATGTCTAGCAACCCATAACACTTTTGATGAATAGATTTAACCTAGATTCATACACTAAGTGATCAATTTAGCTTAAGAATTATGTGAAAAGTGAATGAAGACTATCAAATGGTATCCTTATCTATGTTTGACTCACAAGGGTAACACCCTAACACCCTAGACTAAGCAAGCCAACTACTCAGCCATAACACAAAAAAAACGCAAAGATAGAGATTGAATAAAACGGGGAATACAATTGCAAATAAATAGAAATAGGGTTCAAGGGGTTCTTCTCTAAATCGTGAGACAAGGCCTTCTCCTTTAAAAGGTAGCAAATCTCAACAATGAAAAGCTCTAGTGTCTGGTTGCTTTGTAAAAATTAGCATAGAAAATAAAGGGAAAAGAAATATATATATATATGAAGGCCCCTGAAGGCTCGGAGAAAACATGGGATAAGTAGGGCAAATCCCAAAATATTTGTAGTTTCCTTAAATATCACGAGCAGGAGAGAGGCTGCCCCGTCTAGGATCACCCACTTGGTTGCTCTGTTTGGCTGCTCAAACTCCAATTTGTACCCTTTTTCATGTATCCTTCCAAGAGCCCTCCAACCTACTTCGGACCTGTAAAGACTCAAAAAAACACTAAAAGACTCGATAAAGCCTTGAAAACAAATGATAAAACTTATATACAATGTGTCAAAAACACAAGATATCATTCCCCAGACTTTGATCAATGTTTGTCCTCAACCAAAGTCAAGTATTAAGAACAAGGAGAAAGGCTTGAAAGTGTAGGAACTCGTCTATCTCAGCAACCACACCTTAACCATGAATCTATGAACCATACAAGTAGTAGAACTAGGAAAACACACCCTTACCAAAACCCCACTGGTCGCTGTTCAAGATTGGCTACATACTCTATATCTCAAAGCTGCAAAAATACACTCTCCAAAAGAACTCCTTACATTTAATTAAGAATGGTGTGAGATTCTTATCCCATGCATTATTTCAGGGTAGATGGTTCTAGGTGTAAAACTGGCCATTTTATGGTGAAACTAAGAGTGTTTAGGGGTTATCATTTCTTTGTAGAGGATGCAGGATATTTCACAAAATTGCAAGAGAGAGCACTCATGTCCACAACCTTCACTCATTTTTGCCTTCTCCCTCTCGAATAATTGCTCTGATTATGCGCTTGCTCTTTTTTTCAGTTTGATACCCACTCTTTCACTCGACCTTCTAGTGGCTCATGTTTCTTTGTATTCTTCCCCTCCACCATCACCTTATTCTCGTTGTTTTTTAATAGAAGACATGGTGATGTGACGAATAAGGAGATAATACATGATGGTTCTGATTTGCCACTGGGGGTTTTGATTGTGCAACCATTTTGGTTCTGAACCCCCGTTCTTGTGAGGGTCTTGGTTATGAAGCGGTTTCTCCCCTTGATCTTGTCTTCGCTCCTCAACTGCTATGATTCGTTGTAGCAATAACGAGTAAGAGGCTATGTCGATCCTTTCCTCTTCGACCTTTTTGCACATATCTGCACTTATGACACTGTAAAAAAGCATGAAGGTGTAATAAAGGCTAGGGTGCAGGGTGAGAACTAGCTAAAGATGAGCTAGCCACTCAGGATCAGCAAGATGGATAAAAAGGATAAGATGTCATGAGTGTATTCTCTTTTCCCTAATCTAATGCCCATAACAAGAAAAATTGCAGTCAAATTAGGTTCAACTTAAATGGAGCTAAGTCTTTGCAGTGTAACCTCGACAAGCCGAAATCTTCTGTGAACCAAATTATATAATGTCAGAGTGTTACAGGTCCAAATGTGTGTATTTCGTCACTGCTAAGGTCATTGAATATGATAACTAAAGAACTAGGTGGTTAACGATCATCACAAAAATAAGGTCACAATTCCCATAAAAGTTTGACTGACTCGATCCTAAAAGTTGACTCGATAAAAACATCAAAATAACTCAAGACTGACTCAAACATAAAAAAAAAGAAATAAACGAGCTAGTAAACGATGAAATCCTCCCCCGGACTTACTTCAACGTCTCGGTGTGAAAATAAATCAAGAGAAGGTTTAAAAAAGAATATTTTTTTCTTTTTTTTGTCGAGATACTTACCTGCGTGGAGCGGGTGCTCCGGAAAATTATAGGTTCTCCATTGTCAGATCTCCTCCTGGAGCAGCCTCTCCTTTCTAAGGGATGGTTGCTCCATTTCCGAAAACCGGAATTTTTGAAGTATTTTGGATTTTTCTAATTTTGGACATGAGACTCAACAAACTAAAACCAAAAATAAGTAAAAAAAAAACAACTTCTAATGTTATTTACACTCACCAGTGAGTTGCCTTCCACTAAGCGCTTGGTTTCAGTCACTAACTTGACTTTGTGATATGGCTCAGTCGGGTTGAGCATGAGCGCTTGTTGCAAAACAAGCTCCACAATCAGACATGTTCAGCTTCAAAACTCTACTCAAAAACTCTTCTACATAAGCTTCTCCTTTCTCCTTCAACTCATGTGTGAGAATAGCTCTTACTTTAGAGAACGGTTTAGAGTTACCCTTGCACTTTACCTCAATACTCAATAGAGTTTTCAACACACATGTGAAGTATAAAAGCCATTGTAGGATCACCCTTGATCCTTTTTCTCAGAACTTTATCTTTCACTTTCGCATCCCCTCTAAGTTTCTTGGTATAAGTGTGAGGATCTCCATCCGGACTTCTTTGATCTCTTTCTTTTCGCCAAGCTCCTTCTTAGGAACAACCTTCAGCTTCTCTCCACGGACCACTGAGATGCAGGAGGTGTGTAGTGTGGGAAATCTGGTGGGGACAGCTTTATAGAAAATCTTCTTGTTGATGTTGCAGAAGGAGACTTTCTTGTTAGGCATAATAATGATGTTTTTCCCACTGTAGCCATAAATGATCTTAAAAGGATCAAAGACATCTCATAATCCTTGCTCATCTCAACAACCTGAAATTCAGTATGCAGAATACAGTCTCCAACTTGAATAGGAAGGTTGAAAATGGCACCATAAGGGACTGTTTTGGAAGAGTTTGCAAAAGCCAAAGTCCCATGAGAAGGCTCAACATCCACAATTCCCAGCTCGTCTACATCGCCATCGAGACAAGATTCACACTAGACCAGAGTCACAAAGAGCTTCCTTGAATTCAAATCATGCGACGAAACATGGGAAAACAAACTTTCTATGGTCATCAACTGAAGGTATGTGGTGTTAATTCTTCGGTAAAAAAATGCCTTAATTTCCTCTTGAGACTCCCAGCAATTTTTGAAGAACATATGCAATGGCCGAATCTCCAAAGCATGTTCAAATGATATCTTTTTTAGGAAGCCTTCTCACCATCTTCCTAAATTCATCCAGTTGCTCCTCATTAATGAGACCCATCAGATGTCTAGGTGAAACAAGATAGGGAACCTTAGGAATATAAACTTGAACTTGTGGAGTCTCAGCAGGTTCGTTGCGAGCAGTCCCTTCAGAGCTGGCATGGTGCTCAGTTCTTTCTTCTGCACTTAAAGCAGTTCATCAAACAGCTGCTCTATTGCATTACAGTGCTCAGCCTAGGATTCTTATAAGTTTTTCCAGGAAGTGTCCCTTTCTGCCTCTTAACACTCAACTTTTTGAGCAAGCTGAACATCAATCCTACGCATGTGGATGCTCATACTGTCGTATTTTGTATTGAGCTCGGTGAACATGTTGTCCATCCTGATGTTGATATATGTGGTAATATGATTCAGTGCCTTGACCTGAAGCTATTGGCTCTGGACCATCTTCTGCATCATGATGTTGAGGTTTTTCAGCTCATCTTGCGGATCGCTCGCCGTAGCTATAGCTGCTTGCTGGTTTCTCTGCGGCTTCTGCTGGTACTGATTCTGATACTGACCCACGAACCGGTATTGTGACAGACTGGAAACAAAAGTTTTACCCTGGAATCCTTGCGGAAAGCTCCTTTGGTATCCAGATCCTTGTGTTTGGGTGTTTCTGATCGATAGGATTCTGATTGTATCCCATGTTCTAGTTATACCCTTGGTTTCTCACATAGCTAACCTCCTTCTGATCATCACCCTTGTCTGTCTCTGCTACAGCTTCTAGCGTGACTTTCCCAGGTCTTGCTTCTTCCATAACATAGATAAGTCCTTGGTTGTTTTTCAGAATTTGATCAACCTTGGCAGTCAAGTCATCTTTCCATTGAGTGTCGACACTGTTCACCTTCTTGGAGCAGTCGCTCTCCTGATTCTTATTGGATGAGCTATTTGCCATGTTCTCAATCAGTTTAAATCCTCCATCGGTCTTCCGAGTCTTGAAATCTCCATTGCTTGCTGAGTTAAGAGCACTTCAAAATTTCCAGTCCACTCCATCGTAAAAAATGCCCAGAAGGTAATCACTATCAAATCCATGGTGAGTTCATTCTCTCTGGTGGTCATTGAGGCGTTCCCATGCATCGCAGAAGAGCTCACTGGTGAGCTGTCTGAAAGAGGAGATATTGTTCCTTAACGAGGCAGACTTCACTTTAGTATAGAAGTTGCTCATGAATGCTGCCTGTTCCCACGTTGTAAGAAAGCCAACGGTAGTGACTTCAACAATCTTGCAGCTTTTCCATCAAGAGAAAATGGTAATAGCGTGCACTTGATGAAGTCAGGAGATACTCAATTCGAGCAAGTCAAGGCGCAAATCTCTTCAAAGCTTTCAATATATTCCATTGGAATTTCAGTCGGGAGTCCATGGAACATTTTTCTCTGCACCAAAGCTATTGAAGCAGGCTTGATCTCGTAGTCTTTCCTGGTACAGATTGGTTGAGTAATAGCAGAGCGTGTAGTAGGGAAATTACGTGAGAGGTTTCTCTGCCCGATTGGAGCAGCTTACTCATGTTGTTGTTGCTGCTGCTGCTGCGCAACGAGTAGAGCAGCTTCTTGTTGGGCTTGGATGGTCTGCTGCATCTGATTTTGCATATGTTGCATCGCAGCAGCGAGATCATCTGGATGACCATGATCACCCATGGTGGTGTTGTTTGGCCTTTGTTGTTGTCAGTTGTTTCTTTCTAACCTTGCTAGCTCCTCATTGCTTAACTAAATCTCCTTGTGCGTTTCTCAGAGTATGTCCACTTTTCATGCACGTGGAGCATTAGCTACAAAAAAAAGGGTAAAGCAAGTTAGAGGTATTAGAAAATATATGTAACCAAAAAATAAAGGTAAAAAGCTGGTCCCCGGCGATGGCGCCAAAACTTGATACGCTAAAATTGGATCTTTTAAACATTCAAGTTAACAGTGATAGTTGTAATAATTAGATTCAATTCCAGAAGACCATTTACATTTTATCCTTATGGATTCAATATCAAGCTAAAACAATCAATGATTAAAAACTAAGAAATTGTAAAGAGTAAGTAACATACTGCTTTAAGGTTTTCAGATGATTAAGAATGCTAGCCTAGGATGTTTCGGACGGGTGTCAAACAGATGTGAGCCAAAAAATTATTCAATTTATGTGAAGCCTTAGTCTTGAACTCGGAACACGCAAACTAGTTCAACCCACTCTCGTGGTGTTTCACCTTTTATCAATCGATCTCAGCACCTACACTCTCGTTTGGATTGAGACTCTATGATAACATTAATGATCAGATTCGATTAGTTCACGTAACACCCTAATATCTACTTTCGTTAGTTAGGGTTACAATGCTCATTCATGTAATATCTAGTAACCTATAACACTTTTGATGAATATACTTAACTTAGATTCATACACTAAGTGATCAATTTAGCATAAGCATTAAGCGAAACAATGAATGAAGACTATCGAATGGTATCCTTATACATGTATAACACCCTAACACCCTAGACTAATCAAGCCGACTACTCAGTCATAACACAAGAAAACACAGAGATCGAGATTGAATAAAACATGGAATATGATTGCAAACAAATAAAAATAGGGATCATGGGGTTCTTCTCTAAATCGAGAGAGAAAGCCTTCTCCCTTTACAAAGTAGCAAATCGCAACAATGAAAAGCTCTAGAGTCTGGTTTCTCTGTAAAAACTAGCGTAGAAAATAAAGGTAAAAAGCAAAAGAATATATATGGAGGTCCCTAGTGGCTGGGAGAAAATATGGGATAAGTAGGGAAAATCCCGAAATATTTGTAGTTTCCTTAAATATCGCAAGCATGAGAGCGGCTGCTCCGTCTAGAATCACCCACTCGGTTGATAAAACTTATATACAATGTGTCAAAAACACAAGATATCATGTGTGAGGACCTTGTGGAAGGAAAAATAAAATTTTCACAAGTTGAGTTATTAATAACAGTATCTTCATTATCTAGCCTAGTATAGGGCAAGAAAACTGGAACCGAACCAAATACCCAAAACCAAAACCGGAGCGAAACCCTCAAATACCCAAACGATTCTTATATTTCTAAATCCAAAATAATCAAACCGAAAATGAAATAAGTACTCAAATATATAAACATATTAGTTATATATACATCTAACACACACACATATATATATATATATATATATATATATATATATATATATATAATTTAAGATTATATTGAAGTATCTATATTTGAAAAAAAAATTATTAAAAATTATCCCAACTACAAAATTATCAATATTCAAAATTATCTGTATATTTTTAAATTTTCAAAACAATCTAAATTATCTCACAAATTATTATCTGAATCAATATATATATATATATATATATATAATTTAAGATTATATTGAAGTATCTATATTTGAAAAAAAAAATTATTAAAAATTATCCCAACTACAAATTATCAATATTCAAAATTATCTGTATATTTTTAAATTTTCAAAACAATCTAAATTATCTCACAATTATTATCTGAATCATCTTAATTATTGAATAATTTACCCAAAATAGCCGATAATGTACACCCGAACTACCCAAATAACCAAACCAGAACCAGGACCAAAAGGTAACCAAAAAATTTCGAGGTATTTTCTAATTCCTAGTTTTACAATCTGAACCAAACCTAACCTAAAACTACTCAAACCAAACCTGAACCCAAAATAGGTTAAGTAAATAGATCCTATAGCCCCTACCCGAATCTCCTGATACCCAATATATCCAAACCGAGCCAAATTGATACCCGAAATGCCAAAGCCTAGCCTGGCCAATGGTTGTTTTTCCACAGTCATCGATTTGCTGTTCCATGTCATGTATAATGTTTTGCCCTACCATCATTATTAGATTTGTTTCACATATGTCAGTGGATTGATGGTGTGTAAAACCTTGGGGAATGCAATTTTTTCATAAGCTTAATCGTCTATGTCAACCTCTTCCTTGTCTTTCCTATGGTTACTTTATACTATCGTCAACAGTAAACCAGTTGTTCCCTTAGGTATATCTTTTTTCATGACATCTTTTTCTAGATTTATTTCACGTCTGCCAGTACTGATGGTGTGTAAGGAAGTTGTGGAAGGAAAAATATTTTTTTCACAAGCTTAGTTGTCTCTACCAATTTTTTTGGCCTATTGTTGCTTTCCACTGCCGCCAACCGGTTATTCCCTTGCGGATATAATGTTTTGCCAAGATATTTTTTTAGATTTGTTTCATGTCTTCGTGTGGACCTTGGAAAAGGCAAAACATTTTTTTCCACAAGCTCAATCGGTTTCTATCAGTCTCTTAATTTGTGGCATATGGTTGCTTTTACAGTGCCATCAACCAGCAGTTTCCTTGCGGGTATAACATTTTGCCTTGCCATTTCTTTTTTAGATTTTTTACGTTTGTCAGTGAACTAATG
>CAJHQP010010554.1:0-18228 GCA_905132765.1 Moricandia arvensis
TTAATTGGCTTATCTAAATTTGAAAATTTTATATGTTTAAAAGTTTAAATCAATTAATAGAAGCTTATAGTTGATCAATCCAATATAATAATTAGTTATATTTACGAACAAATAATTATGTTATTTTATGCCTTGGATTCGAAACAACAATGAAATACTTTACGCAAAGAGGACGATGAATCTGAACCCTAGATTCTAGCACTGAATAAATATTACTATGGTTTATCTAGGGTTTAGATTCTTGTTGTCCTCAAACATGTGATCATGTTTGTGATTTTTTAAATTTTTTTGAATTCTGTGATACATTAAAGGTACGACCGTAATTTATCATTTGATATAATTCCTTCTTTATCTATCATTTAGGGGTGTTTATTGGATCAATGATTTGAGAGAATTTCATTTTTTCACAAATCCCCTCTTATTGTATATAACATTTACAAATTCCATACGAAATCCAAGCTTATTGAATTAATCATTTGTATAAATTCTCTTAAATTTCAGATTATTGGAAAATATTGATTTTGTCAACAAAATCCCATCAATGAGATTTTGTGGAATCTGGATGATATTTTACAGTGAAAAAATAACCAATTGAAATACCACCTCGTAGGATGGTATTTGAATTTTTTTTTAAATAGAGGAAAATTCTTTCACATTTTTAAATAAAAATATTTTTTTTGAAATGAAATAGAAATAAAAATAAAATATTTGAAAAATATTTTTTTTATATTTACATATTTCAGAAAACGATAATAATATCAAATTTAGTAATATAGAAATAAATTATATTTTAAATAAATATTTAAAATTTAAAAGAAAGATTTTTTCAAAAACCCAAAAATTCTTCAAAAACAATAAAACTTGTAACAAATCTTTTATGATTTATTCAAATCTCGGATTTCCTTGAATTTTCTCAAATCTTGAATTCTCTCAAATCCTTAGTTCAATAAGCCCCACTTAGTTTTTTATTTTTTTTTATATGTGTGAAAATTTATTTTGGACCAGTGATTCTGCAACTGAATATTACTAGGGTTTAGATTCATAGTTGTCTTAACAAAATGTATTCATCGTTGCTTCAAATCCAAACATGTAATAACGTAATTATTTGTTCGTAAATATCTATCCTATTAATTTGGAATCTTATTTTTATCTAATGATAAAAAGTCATTGGATCAATTTATTAAAAAAATAAAAAATTATTTGATATTTAATTATATCAATCAAAATATAATCTTAAATAAAATCAAAAGATCTTTAAATTATACCAATGTTATCTATATAATATCTATAAATGAACCAAGCACAATTTCAAATTTAACTAATTAAAAAAAACTGATTAAAAATCATTAAGAATAATCTAAACATAGATGTAGATGGACGTGGATGGAGGTTACATTATATGTTTCCATATGTCTGTAAACATGATATTTATATGTTCACTTACCCGTTGGTTTATCAAACCATTATTTGGTTATTGACTAAAACCATTATTTGGTTATTGGATTAAAACCATTATTATAAAGCTACGAAACTTATATTTTCAGAAATACAGGTCTTGCTAACAGTGGTGTATAAACAACACTGGTAGCTATCATAGATTTAACCCAAAAGTAGGATTGTTAGGTTAAAGTTAATATTCATAAATTAAATTGTGCTTAATGCTTGCATTTTAGAGTACCTAACTAGAATCTCAAAAATAAGACATGGAAGATTACGAGAGTAGGTTCTGTTACCAAAATAAACTTTATTGAACTAGGTTGTTAAGTGCATGTGAGGGCTAGTATAATTAACTTGGTGAATATATCAAATCACATTTACACTTCCTTCTTATTTCATTGTCGATCGACATCAGGAATTAACCGTCTGATACCAAATCCGTCCGAACGCTTACCCCTAACATAATTTGGAATATTTCATATTTGATTGTTTTCTAAAGGAGCCTTTACTAACTTATTTCATACCCAAAACACCTCTCGTCTCGGTCAAATCTTTATTTTTCTCGGCAACACGACGACACACTACTAATGGCGCCCATAATCCTACAATGCGAAGATCTTTCGGACGTCTCATTCAGCTTTTCAAGCCGAGATTTATCTCTCTCACTCTAACACCATATGTCTCCCCTTTCTGATTCTGTATCTCCCAGTTATGATCAATATAGAAAGTAGCAACATAAAGTTTCTTGCTCTTAAATTTCCTTTTTGGTGAATGTTTTGAAAATATACACCTTTTAATTAAATACCATAGAAGAAGAGACCATACGTTACTTGACATCATTGATGACCGATCATAACTTTGAATCTCAAAAAGTTAGAACTTTTGAATAGATTTTTTCAAAATTTCCAGTTCTATTAAAAAGAAAAAAAAATATAAAAATTGTATATGTAAAGAGACGTTCATAGCCATGTGTTACACTGACAGACTTGTGCTAGGAAAGGATAATGTCTTGTATATATTGACGTGGTTATTTCTAATCAATAAAATAACCAGTAATCGAGTATACACAAAAGACATATCAGACATTGATGCTCCTCTTCGAGTATACATATTTATATAATTATGTAGTTATATATGAGTTCCATGCATTGTCCAATTCGATAAAGATGTTATTTAGGGCGCATATAGGTTGCAACTGTGGGTTCAATTGGTTATTATTATTATTAGAGAAGCTCAGAGTAATTAGAAAGAGAAAATGAGAAAAAATAATAGAGTAAATAGAAAATATCCCTGTGACTTAGAGAAATCAACATCAAAGCCCTGTGACTTCACGATCTGCTCGTTGATAATATCGTACTCCTCAGATCTGTGTGATTGTGAATACGTTCGGTCAAGTTTCCCTCGAATCTTCTCCAACAGAAGCTCCGTATCTTCGGGCTCTCTTCCAGGGCAATACATGGTACATGCGGCTCACACATTTAGGATCCCACGGGTCAGTGATGATCTTGTAAATTGACGAATCCATTACAATACATGGTAAATTGATCTTGTTTATGCGACTGTACCCATATTTATTTGTTTAACCCCAAGGGGGAGTTCATTGATGTGGATGCCCTAGCACTTGTAACAAAATCTAAGTAACATAATGAGAGTGACAAACTATGAATTGCTGAATATCAACTTGTCTCATTAAGATGACCATGTCAAGGTATATATACAACGTAGTCGGTGTGTTACCAAACTTAAAGCGCAAGGCAAGAATCCTAAAGAATAGGAAATAGCTAACAAACGTATATATCCAAAGATATGAAAATATATGGAAATATTCTATATCCTAATACCTCCCCTCAAGTTGGAGTATGTAAGTTTCGAATACCCAACTTGAAAAGGAAGTCATCAAACTCCTTCTTGCCCAAAGCCTTCATAAGAATATCTGCAAGTTGATCCTTAGTCGACACATGGTTTGGCTTGAGAACACCCTTTGCTATCTCGTCTCTGATAAAATGACACTTCAGCTCTATGTGTTTGGTTCGTTCATGGAAGACCGGGTTAGAACTAATATGAATAGCGGGCTTGCTATCACACAATATTGTCATTGGATCATTGTGTGTCACACCAAACTCTCCGAGTAGCGACTTCAGCCATAACAATTCTTTTGTGATTGCTGCCATAGCACGATATTCAGCTTCAGCGGAAGAACATGATATTGTATTTTGTTTCTTTGTTTTCCAAGATATCGGAGAGGAACCGAGTTGAACTATCCAACCAGTGAGAGAACGTCGAGTCAGAGGACAAGCTGCCCAATCCGAATCACACCAGCCAGTCAAGTGATATGATGAGGAAGCATTAAGAATGATACCTTGACCAAGAGTACCTTTGAGATACCGAACCACTTTCAATGCAGCTAGCCAATGATCTTCTTTCGGAACTTGCATAAATTGTGATAGAATGTGTATGGCATATGTAAGATCTGGGCGAGTAGCTGCCAGGTAAATAAGCCGTCCGACTAATCTCCTATACTTCTCTGGATCAGACATTGTAGGACTCTTGGTAAGACTGAGACGATGATTCTGGTCGATAGGTGACCCGGCAGGTTTGCAGCCAAGAAGACCTGCTTCCGTCACAATATCTGCCGCATACTTTCGCTGACATAGGTAGAAACCCGTTGGACTCCGTGCAACTTCTATCCCCAAGAAATATTTAAGAACTCCAAGATCCTTCATTTTAAAACAAGTCGATAAATAATCTTTAAGTAGCTGAATGGCATCCGGTGTACTCCCAGAAATAATAAGATCATCCACGTATGCCAATAACTGAAGAGAGACTCCGCGTTTAGAATATACGAAGAGAGAATAATCTGCCCGAGATTGAGTAAAACCATAGCTGCAAAGTGCTTGTGTAAGCTTAGCAAACCAGCACCTAGGAGCTTGTTTTAAACCATACAACGATTTCCGAAGGCGACAAACACGTGTTTCATTTGGCGAAGAGAACCCCTGTGGAATCTTCATATAAACTTCTTCATGAAGATCACCATGTAGAAAAGCATTGTGTACATCCATCTGGTGCACATCGTAGTTTTGTTTTGCTGCATGGTCAAGAAAAAGACGAACGGTAGTCATCTTTGCGACCGGTGAAAAAGTATCTGTATAATCCACTCCCTCCTTTTGTTTGTTTCCACACACAACCAGCCTGGCTTTTGGACGTTCAACAGTTCCATCAGCCCGAAATTAATCGTGTACACCCACTTACAGTTAAGAGCCTTTTTGTTAGGTGGAAGGTGTTGGAGGTCCCAAGTATGTTGTTGTTCAAGAGCAGTGTACTCAGATCCCATCGCACCCTTCCATATATCGTCTTTCATTGCCTCGGAAAATGTACGAGGAACTGTATGTGAACTGATGGATGCGAGAAAGCTGCGATGTTTAGGAGAGAATGTATCAGAAGATAAAATTCAGAGATGGGATAGACCGAACCTGAGGATTGCTGTGGAGTAGGTGAAGTTGTAGAGAGAGAGAGAGATGGGTCGATAGTGACTGTGTTGACAATATAGTCCCGGAGCCGGGTAGACTGAGTCTTCTCTCGATGCCCCCGGCCTAACGGCGTCTCAACAGGTACCAAAGGTGATGAATGCTCTTGATCAGCAGTCCCATCGTTAGATGTCTGACCTTCCTCAAGAGGAACCGTAGTCGTACTATCATGTACCTCGACATCAGTTTCAGTGGCAACGAGGGGGTTACTCTGCTCCTCTGTTACGGTTGCAAGCACTGGTTCCACGTCTTCTGTATCTGAGTTATCAAATGATATCTCACCTAAGGCCTGGTCTTTTGCTGATACCTCATAAGGTAATTCAGCTGACGGAGCAGCCAATGGAAACTGATCCTCACAGAAGACAACATCTCGAGAATGGAATAATACTTTCTTCTCCAAGTCATATAACACCCAACCTTTCTTTCCCACGGGATAGCCCAAGAAAACACACCTCCGACTCCTAGGAGCAAATTTATCACCAGCATGATTAATATTGTGAGCATACGCAAGACATCCAAATACTCGCAGATGGCGAAACGATGGCAGGCGTCCATATAGCTTTTCAAACGGAGTTTTGCCTTCCAGCAACTGTGAGGGTGTCCGATTCATGAGGTAGACGGCAGTCTTAATACACTCACCCCAATACTCGATCGGAAGATGCGCTTGAAATCTCAAAGCCCTCGCTACATTTAATATGTGCCTGTGCTTACGTTCTACCCTTCCATTTTGTTGTGGTGTATACACGCAAGAGGTTTCATGATGAATACCTTTTTCTTGAAAGAAACGGGAGAGACAAGTAAACTCTGTGCCATTATCGCTTCTAATGGTCTTTACTCTCTTTGAGAACTGCGTCTGGACAAGCGCCACAAAATCTCGTATATGACGTGTGACACTTGTTTTATCTTTTAATAGATATACCCATACTGCTCGTGAGTAGTCATCAACAAGTGTCAAGAAATAACGTGTGCCACAAAACGCCGTTGTTCGGTATGGACCCCATAAATCACAATGAATCAAATCGAAAATTGCATTGACTTTATTTGAACTATCCGGGAAAGATTGGCGAGTTTGTTTCACACGAAAACACACATCGCAGTCTTTAAAAAAAATCATTATTACTACTAACACCAGGAACTAAGCCAACAACACGGGAAGAAGGGTGACCCAACCGGCGATGCTACAAAACCGAGTCCTCACGAACCTTCGTATGTAGCGATGTTACTTCTGCAGTTCCACAAAACCGGTAGAGTCCCTCTCTCTCTCTTTCACCCAGTCCAATCAGCATCCTCGTAGTGCGATCCTGCAACACCATTAATTTATCAGTAATCTGACCAACCAAGTTATTATCAGAAACTAGTTGTCCAAATGAAATCAGGTTCCTGTCAAATCCATCGACTAAGTACACATTATATAGTATTAGTCGTGAATTCACTCGAACTGTTCCTTGCTTAGAAGCAAAGACATCCGAACCAGCAGGCAACTTTACGGAGACAGGTAGTATCGAATGAACGTCCTCCAATATGTCTGCTCGTCCCGTCATATGATGAGTCGCACCTGTATCTAAGATCCACTCAATACCATTCATCTTACCACTTAAAGTTTCAGGCTTGGACGAGCTCCCCACCATTCGTTGAATGATCTTCCACTGCTCATCGGAGATACCACTAAGTCCTTGCCTATCATTGTCTGTTAGAATGACATTTGATGGAAGAACCGCTGAGTTTGCTCCCACTATTTGTGTGATGTTTGCACGAGGTGTAATGCCACGCCCACGTCCAGAGGAGCCTCGACCACGACCATACCATTCTGGATATCCTACAATCTTGAAACACGAGCTTGTGTCATGCCCCATCCGACCACATACAGAGCATTTGCGAGTAGGATCTCTATTAGTTGGATGCAATGATGTGTTTGCAGTCGCAGATAAAGGTGGGCGCGGTCCGGAACTTCCCTGTTTGTTGTAAGAAGTAGGCGTGAGCTGAGAAGCAAAACTCATCACCTGGGTCTCTTGTGTCACATTGGATCTAATCGTTTCATTCTGCACCACCGTCTGATACACACTGTCAAGGTCTGGAAGCGGGGTTATGGCACAGATTTGGGATCTGATTACACCATGTACCGAATCATCCAAACCAGACAAGAAATCATGAACCCGCAAAATTTCTCTTTCGTTTTCATGTGCAGTGTTGAGATCGCATTCGCACTTCCCACAACTACACTGCTTTGAGTTCATACATTCTTTTATTCCATCCCATATCTTTGTGAGACGACCAAAATAATCATCCACCGAAGTCCCGTTCTGTTTGCAAGTGGCGAGAGAATTGCGGAGCTGCTGGAGTCTAGCTCCACTCTTCACCGAAAACCGTTTCTTTATTATATCCCACAGCTCCTTCGCGACCTCCCGAGTTGATATCGACGATCGTATCTTGGGTTCAATCGTCTGTTTTATCCAACCCACTAGTAGATGGTTGTTGGCAATCCAGTCTTCGAGAGTTGTCGAGCCAACTTCAGGTTTGGGTATGCTTCCATCGATGAATCCGAATTTCTTGCGTGAACTCAAGGCCATACGCAAGTTAATTGCCCATTCGTCATAGTTCGTACCGTTAAGCAACGGGGATGAGATGACAGCACCTGGATTATCACCAGATGTAAGATCATAGGGCGAGATCGTTCTCCTTTTTGGTTCCGTGGTTATTTCAGCAGAAGACATCGTACACCAAGATTTTTAGATCTGAGAATAGCGGCTCTGTCTTGTGTATGGAAAAAAAGCAGAGGCAGCTAATAATAATGAAAGTAAAGTTTAAAGAAGATTGATATAACTCAAGCAATTGGAAAGAATTGGATCAATGCTCTGATACCATGACAAACTATGAATTGCTGAATATCAACTTGTCTCATTAAGATGACCATGTCAAGGTATATATACAACGTAGTCGGTGTGTTACCAAACTTAAAGCGCAAGGCAAGAATCCTAAAGAATAGGAAATAGCTAACAAACGTATATATCCAAAGATATGAAAATATATGGAAATATTCTATATCCTAATAGAGAGGCAACTTCTTCTTCTCTAGTGAGCTCGAACTCTTGTAAGATAAAGTTTCTCGAGCCTGGCGTCTGGTGTAGCGATCATCGAAATGTTTCGTGCCACATCGGTACCTAAAACAAGAAGAAACCAAAAAGGTTAGACGATTATAATACACTTGTGTATCGGAGATTGTAATCCCCATCGAAGGAGTTTTTCGGTGACTGATTAATTCTTCCTATATGTAACGATTGGCTGTCGTGAACTAGGAAAACAAATTCTCATTTCATTAGTAGATTCAGACGCATTAACAAAATGAACAAAACGAAAACGAATCATACGCATCCGACGGCTGAACCTCGTGAAGCAACATTTGTAACACGTGTCTCATAAGCAATAACAATTTCCGCCGCGCTGCTGAGCTTTGCCGTCACATGCCTCCTTGCATCGCTTCCCGGACTCGTTTTCTCCGTTGTAACACCTCTCCAAGCAAAAGAGTATACCAACTGAATTGGTTCTCCTTTGGCGCCTCTACCTCAATCGATCTTCAAATTTCTCTTTGGATGTGATAAACTATTGTCAAGACACTTGTATAAACAAGCTTGATTCTTCTTGAATTGATTCAAGCAGGAGAGGCTAGTATGCAAATCTCATAACTCCATTCCTTTTGAATACTTTGCCAAGAAATCTTTAAAGGCAAAGATTGATTTCAGTATAGCACGTAAATGGTTCAGAGAAACAGATAAAAGTGTGACACGTAAAATAGCTCGGAGAAACATATAGACATCATTTGATACATGAAAATCTAAGAATTTTAAAGCCAACTCAGTTGATAAGGCTAAATCCCCCAATGTATATCAGATTTTTATGCGTATATATTGTTTTCTTATGTGTTTATTTGGCATGCTCCTCAAAAACATTTTAAAATATGTGAATCTAGGTTCAGGTTTCTGCAGATCTTGGCTTTTTAGGACAATTGAATATGTTTTCAATTGTGTAAAAAGTAATGAAAGATATAAAAAGATTAATCTTAGTTGAGGATACATGGAATTCTCAAGCCATAAACCCACCCCAAAAGGGGAGTAATCCAGGAATTACATAATTATTCTTCTACCTCATAAGTCATAACAAAAGAAATGGTTCTTACACAACATAATTGGAGAGACCAAGAGACCAGCCACCCTTGAACCGAAATAAGAGACCTCCTTCACCACTTTGGATTAATTTTCAACACCCTGGTTGAAAAATTAAGACCAAAAATCAACAAATTCGATATGTGTAACTTAGAAATTGAAAAGAAATATTGTTTTTGTCATAAAGAAGAGATAACTAGTAAGTTATACCATGCTTTCTCTTCTTTTTTCTTGTAATTGACGCTTCCTTTGAAATGGAGGCTTTCTCCGGAATGGGCGCTTTCTTGGCAATGGACTCTTCATCAACGCATGTTACTGCCAACACAAGTTGAAGAAGCATCACTATATTACTCATCACAACAACAAGAACAACCAAAGGTCCTTGTACACTAAAAGCAAAGTAAACATTTAAACTGATTGTCTTTGTTTTTACTCAAGGCAAGGACAAAGACATAAAGTTAACACAAGCTTCTTATTCCAGAAAATCCAACTAAATAATACCTTCTTGATTGGGTTTTAAGCCTGCAGAAGCTGTGCACGATGTCTCTACAGAAGACATGGATGACCTTAGCTTGAAACACTTTTGTCTGGCCGCAAGGATCTTTGGCTACAAAAGTGATGAAGTAGACCTCTCCGCTGTTGAAGTAAATATTTGCTTTCTCAACCTCAACGAACTCAAAAACTAGTCCCCTGATTACAAAACACACACATATCAAAATCAAAATTCACACATATCAAAATCAAAATCCATTTTCAAATTTTTTATTTTAGTTGTGTTGAACCTCAATTGTTAAGTCGGCTATTAAATATATAACAATTGACTTTTTGACGGGGGACTAAATTTGATTAGTCAACAAAAATATGAAATTTTTGTTAGTTTTAGTTTTAAAAGTTTGAGATTAAAATGATTTATCTAAATTTAAAAATTTCTGTATGTTTAAAAGGTTAAATAAATTAAACAGAAGGTTATATAGCTGATCAATTCAAAATTAATTACTTATATTTATGAACAAATAATTATGCTATTCTATGGCTTGGATTCAAAACAATGATGAACCACTTACCCAAAGATGACAATGAATCTTAACCCTAAGTTCTACCACTCGATACTACTACGATTTATTTAGGGCTTAGATTTATCTTGTCTTAAAAAGTGATTGTTTTAAATAGGAGTTTTGCAAAAATGACTCAAAATTTCAACTCAAATGAAAAACTAATCCACCATTTTCTGGAACTTTTATTTACCTTATTCACCATAGATTTTCAAGTTATTCACAAAAATGTCATTGTTTTTTTTAATTTTAAATAAGTCTTTTATTCTATCATCCTCATCTTCACCTAATATTTACAATATTGCCATTGCCATTGCCATCAATCCCCCAACTACCATGAACAACTAATTTGAAAGTCTTAATGGCAAAAAAATGACTTTTTGTCTTACTACCTCATTTGTTGTGCACTCAAACCACATCTCTTTCACTTTCCTAAAAAACAATCATCCAAAAAACCCAAGATTTTTATTCCAAACTTTGTAATGTTTCATAGAGACGTCGAACTCATGTATCTTGGTCATTAATGGAATGGTAGCTTGAGTATTGAAGTTCTGTGTGCTTGGAGAAGCCTAAGCAAGTCATCTGACGGTCCAAGGTATGAAATCGATATTGTTTTTCTGGTCAATGCATAGGTTAGTTTTGTTATTGACCTGTTGCGTGTTTTGACTAGAAGACTTTCCCAACAATCTTCTAACTTTCCTATGATTACAAAAAAAAAACAAGAAGAACCGAGAAGATTTCTCTACAAGTCTTCTCGGATAAACATGTTGGTTTTGCAATTGACCAAATTTTTTTAGAAATTTGACTTTTGTAGAAGACTTCCCTAGAGGTCTTCCGCACTCTAAGGAAATTTTCTTTTCTATAGCATGAACTCTTCTCAGCCTCGCCAGAAGACGTAAGACGTAGTTTTGAATTTTCTGTAACATGAGCTCTTTTCTATAAATTGTTTTGAATTTTGTTATTTTGAATTTTTTGATACCATTACGGGTAAGACGTAGTTTATCATTTGATAAAACTTCTTTCTTTATCTATCATTTATTCTTTTTATTTTCTCTATATATTTGTGATAAAAATATTTTGGGGTGATTATGGCACTGAATATTACTAGGTTTAGATTAATCATTATCTACGCGCAATAGATTCCTTGTTGCTTTGAATCCAATGCATGTAATAACGTAGATATTTGTTCTTAAATATAAGTATTTATTTTTGAACTGATCAGTTATAACCTCCTATTTAATTTATTTAACCTTTTAAAAATATAACATTTTCAAGTTTAGCTAAACTATTTTAGTTTTAAATTTTAAAGCCGAAATAAATAATATCTCATATTTTTCTTGACTAAAATTTTTAGACCCGTCAAGATTTAACCGTTAAATAAATACTAACAAATTTAACAATAGCCTTTTAACATGTTTATAATGGCTTGGTCAACAAAATTACATAATTTATTTTGATTTAACTAAGAAGTTGGTGACTAAAATTACACAGTTGAACGTTGAAGTTTTATTTGACTTAAAATTGAAAGTTTGGGATTTGTTTAGGGTTTTTCCCGTTTCTCTTTGATATATATATGTCGATCAATTTATAACCGTTCCTAGATAATTACGAATGATGTATGGATTTTTTTGCAACTTGAAAAAGTTCATCAAATTTGACGTTATATATCATGCAATGTTCATTACAAATATTCTTTCACATCTTTGCTTGTTCAGTCGACTCAACAATTACATAAAAATTAAGTCAAATAATATCTTAATTCTCAAACATGTCGTTTTCATCACCAATTTTTAGTCAAACCCAACAAAAAAATTTACTTTAGTTAACCAAACCATTCCAAATCCGCTGAAAGTCAATTGTTAAGTCCGTTAGTAAATACTTAACAGTTGACGGTTTTAAAATGGCTTAGTCAAAAAAGTATAAAATTTTATTAATATCAATTTAAAAGTTTTAGATTAATTGGCTTATCTAAATTTGAAAATTTTATATGTTTAAAAGTTTAAATCAATTAAATAGAAGCTTATAGTTGATAAATCCAATAAATAATTAGTTATATTTACGAACAAAATCCACTTACGCAAAGATGACATGAATCTTAACCCTAGATTCTACCACTCGATACTACTACAATTTATTTAGGGTTTAGATTTATCTTGTCTTAAAAAGTGATTGTTTTAAAATTATTTTGAATTTTGTTATTTTGATTTTTTTTGATACCACTAAGGGTTAGACGTAATTTATCATTTGATAAAACTTCTTTCTTTATCTATCATTTATTCTTTCTTTGTGAAAAAAATATTTCAGGGGTGATTATGGCACTCGATATTACTAGGTTTAGATTAATCATTGCGCAATAGATTCATTGTTGCTTTGAATCCAACGCATGTAGTAACGTAGATATCTGTTCTTAAATATATGTAATTATTTTTGAACTGATCAGTTATAACCTTCTATTTAATTTATTTAACCTTTTGAAAATATGAAAATTTCAAGTTTAGCTAAACCATTTTATTTTTAAAATTTAAAGCCAAAATAAATAATATCTCATATTTTTGTTGACTAAATCTTTTAAGACCCGTCAAGATTTAACCGTTAAATATATACTAACAAATTTAACAATAGCCTTTAATATGTTTATAATGGCTTGGTCAACGAAATTACATAATTTATTTATATTTAACTAAGAAGTTGGTGACTAAAATTACAAAGTTGAAAGTTGAAGTTTTATTTGACTTAAAATTGAAAGTTTGGGATTTGTTTAGGGTTTTTTTCCATTTCTCTTTGATATATATATGTCGATCAATTTACAACCGTTCCTAGATAATTACAAATGAAGTATGGATTTTTTTTTCAACTTGAAAAAGATTCATCAACTTTGATGTTATATATCATGCAATGTTCATTACAAATATTCTTTCATATCTTTGCTTGTTCAGTCGACTCAACAATTACATAAAAATTTAAGTCAAATAATATCTTAATTGTCAAACATGTCGTTTTCATCACCAGTCAAACCCAACAAAAATATTTACTTTAGTTAACCAAACCATTCCAAATCCGCTGAAAGTCAATTGTTAAGTCCGTTACAACTTACAACTGTTAAGTCCGTTAGTAAATACTTAACAGTTGACGGGTTTAAAATGGCTTAGTCAAAAAAGTATAAAAATTTATTAGTTTCGACTTAAAAGTTTCAGATTAATTGGCTTATCTAAATTTGAAAATTTTCTATGTTTAAAAGTTTAAATCAATTAAATAGAAGCTTATAGTTGATCAATCCAATAAATAATTAGCTATATTTACGAACAAATAATTATGTTATTTTATGCCTTGGATTCAAAACAACAGTGAATACTTTACGCGAAGAGGACGATGAATCTGAACCCTAGATTCTAGCACTTAATATTACTATGGTTTATCTAGGGTTTAGATTCATGTTGTCTCAAACATGTAATCATGTTTGTGATTTTTTAAATTGTTTTGAATTCTGTTTTATTTTTATTTTTTATACATTAAAGGTACGACGTAATTTATCATTTGATTAATTTCCTTCTTTATTTATCATTTAGTTTCTTTATTTTCATTTTATATGTGTGAAAATTTATTTTGGAGCAGTGATTCTGCCACTGAATATTACTAGGGTTTAGATTCATTGTTGTCTTAACGAAATGTATTCATCTTTGCTTCAAATCCAAAACATGTAATAACGTAACTATTTGTTCGTAAATATCTATTCTATTAATTTGGAGTCCTATTTTTATCTTATGATAAAAAGTCATTGGACTAATTTCTTAAAAGAAATTAATAAAAATATTTGATATTTAATTATATCAATCAAAATATAATCTTAAATAAAATCAAAAGATCTTTAAATGATATCAGTGATATCTATATAATATCTAAAAATGGACCAAGCACAATTTCAAATCTAACTAACTAAAAAAATTGATTAAAAATCATTAAGAATAATCTAAACATAGATGTAGATGGACGTGGATGGAGGTTATATTATATGTTTCCATATGTCTGTAAACATGATATTTATATGTTCACTTACCCGTTGGTTTTATCAAACCATTATTTGGTTATTGGACTAAAACTATTATTATAAAGATACGAAACTTATATTTTCACAAATACGGGTCTTGCTAACTATGGTGTATAAACAACAACAATAGCACGAAACCTACTTTTATAATAAAAAGTATTTTGTATAATTTTATAGTATAATTTTTAATATATTTTAAATCAATGACATTTACAAATTCATTTATAATATGACTAAAGCATTCTAAGTTTCTAACCAAACCGACGAGGCCTATCTTTTATCACAATAACAATTTCGTATACTATTATTGAATTATTAATATAACACTAGAGTTATTAATATATTTGGAAAGAAATTGTTTCAAAATTCTGTTATAGTCTACTCTTTCACCGATACAAGGAATATCTTTTCCAAGTGATTTTGGAGAATATGCCAAAATTCCATTAAAATGGATTTTTAAAAGAAATTCCAAAAAAAAATCTCAACTGAATATGCAATTAATATATTTTTACTTTCACAAAATCTCATATTTACTGGTAAATACTTTTATCCAATTTTCTCACTCTCTCCTATTTACAGTATTCCCCAAGATTTTTATACTCCATCATCAATAATTTATTAGAAGAATCAAACTAACAATAAACCAATAAATATAAATATACAATTACTAATGTAATACATTTATGCAATCATAAAACAAAACCAATAATGATTTTAAAAGTCTCGTTCTTTCTTTTCTATGGTTTTTCTTAAGTTATCACTCTTTCAAAAATAAAGTAGGAGGGTGAATTCAATTTTTTTTTTTAAAAAAACTATTTATACATGGACTCAATACATTCCAATAGGTGGATAATCAACAAATATCATTTTGCTCGATAACATATGGACTTATAAACTCAATAATATGGAAATGGGCTTTTCATAAACTGATGATTTCTCTGAGAAATCATCTTAAAAATGCGTGAACTCGTAAAACTGTCCAAGCGGCTTTAAACACGGTAAGAGCCAACTTACGATTTGAAAATAAAAATTAGCACTGAAACAATGACTATCTATTCAAGTTTTGACAGAAAAAGAAAAAGAAGATAAATGTTAAATTTTCGACATAAACATGAAAGATCGAAAAGATAAGAAAAACTTTCGTGAAGAAATAAACTTGAATCGAGGGTAGAAAGGAAAAGGACGTACGACCGACTTTGGAAGCATATATAAGAGGATCCAAGACGAAGTTCAAAGGGGGTCAAATAATTCTACCCACCAAACTTAGCACTTAGAACAATTTAGGAAACTTTCGATTTTGTTAGCGAGTTGCGACTCAACTAGGTATTAAGATCCTATGTGGTTAGAACTAAAGAACTCGCTGACAACTCTTTTCACCTGTTGTAACGATCATATGCATATTCGAAATAAGATCATTCTTATTTTGCTCTCCATTTTGATTTATTTACTTTGTTTGATCTCATCAATTGATCACTTGTCTATGTCTTAGCAAATTTCCGAGACCTCAAGCAAAGTAAAAGACTATTTGCTCTCCTTCATTCATCGTAATCGATAATGAAAATTTCGGTTCCTACATTTTGACCTAGATTTTAGGTTATTATATTTATACTTTATGTATTACACACAGAAAAATGGAGAGAGAGATGTTCTAGAGTTTATAGTATTCTATTATAGTTTTAGAGTTTTTAGGGGAGAAAATTCATAACTCCTTATGGAGATTTGTATTGGAACCTCAATGTTTTATCTATGCATTATATTCAGACTATTATTCTTACTCTAATTATGTCTGAGTAGTTATCAACTAAATTTAGGGTTGAATGATAGCAATCATGGATTAGCCCAAAAGTAGGATTGCTAGGTTAAACTTAATATCCATAAATTGAGTTGTGTTAAGAATATATTGTGATGTCGATTATAGAAAGTTTTGTTCACCAAGATTTACTTGTATTCTTCTCCAAGTTAAACCCCTATATTGTATCCCTATATAAAGAGTTTATTATCCCCTATATATTAATTGAGGATCTTTTAAAAAGATGTAACCTCAAGTTTGTACTAATTAAAAAATAACCCAATCCTATGTGGCACTTGTGTATTCCTTCCAAATCCTATTTCAAAGAATTCTAGAGCACTTTATATAAACTATAGTATAAAAATTATACTCTCTAGCAAAATAATATTTGTAGGCTATAGTTGGTCGTATATTTTTATTGTTTCTCAGACTTTCCTTAAATAAAACCTACGGAATTTCCTAATGTGGTTAAAATATATATAGTAATTAATGATTTTAAATAATAAAGATTTGATAACAATATGTATTTTTTATCATTTTGTTTATTTTTTTATTATTAAAACAAATTACATAATTACATTAATCATATAATAAAAATATAGATTTTTTGTATATGTTGTATTTTGAATTTTTCAAAACGAGTGTAAATTACTAAAATTGTTAAAAATCTCACATTAATATTTATTATTAAGGTTTAATTTTTTTTATATTAAGATACAATAAATATAAGATCATATGAAGAAATAATTTTATGTGAGACTAATATATAACGTTTATCACATAGTTTCATAACTATATATCAAAGCAACAATCGCTTTTAAATTTTTTTAAAAAATTTAAAGTACATAAGAATCAACCCGACCCAGACCCGTAAATATTCGATCCGAACCAAACCAAATCAGATCTGTAAATATCTGCAAAAATAATCAGATTTTACAAAATAAAAATATAAATTTTTAAAAAAATATTTCACCCTGCGCAAGGCGCAGGTCTTATCATAGTTCATGGAATAAGACACACCAATTTTCTCTCTTCTCTTCTCTACTTACAACACGTTATCAGCACGAAGCTTTAGCGATTTTAAGCTAATAGGTATAGATTTTTATTATGTTATATTTTTAGTCTATATTCAATCATTCTTCAAATCATGCTTGTTATCAATTCATGGTTTGTAAGAATGAATTCATACACATATGAGCTTAGGAGCTTTAGTCGACAATATTGATTTATCCTTGTTTCAAGGAAAGAAAATCATTTGATTGAAAAGAGATCTTGTCGATAGCTAATGCTCAATAGTATGTGTTCTCTTTATTAATCATATGTGATGCTTATATTTAATTATTGAAAGTCATCATATTACTGCATAATACATTATTTATTTTCTTATAGAGTTACTATGATGCTTCTTAATTTAGTGACAAGTTTAATTTTTAACACTTTACACATACACGAGTTTAATTGTTTTGGCATATTTATATATGTAAGTTGTTAATTCACATTTATTCATAATTGCATATTGGCAACCTTGATTTATAATTACTAATTGAAATTTATTCATTGATCGCATTCACTATTAATGAACATTTTATATGCATTTATACTTTATTTTTATGCGATAAATAAAATATACATATTGGATTCATAGGTTTAGAATTATTTACTAGATTTGATAAGATATTGCACGTTGGTTTAAAATTTAGGGGTTCAATGTATGTAATATATATGAATGCATATAATATAGTAATAAAGTGTTACGGTTGAATGCATGTAATATATTATTTACATATATGAGTGCATACAATATTATAAAAGTTTTATGGTTGAGTGCATGTAATATACATTTATTAATAGAAAAAAAAATCTTTTTAGAAAACGAAATCGGTTTGTTCGAGATATATAACTTGTAAATATATCTTATTATTATTTTTATCACCATTGTGTATACGAGAGTTTTCGGCTTAAGGTTTAACCTTAAAAGATCCATAAGTTTCCAAAGAAATGTGTAATCACTTGAATATGATTACCTAAAGCTCATTATGTGTTTTGCATCTAAAGATAACAAGACCTACGGTCTGTAAATAAAGCTCAACTATGTTGGATGCTAAGCTTAAAAACAAATATTCTTGAAGAGAATATCAATGATGCAAATATATTATAGAATAAATCTTTTTTACACAAATTAAGTTGTCCAATAGACAAATGCTTGAGAAAGAGATTAAATAAG
>CAJHQP010010555.1:0-18226 GCA_905132765.1 Moricandia arvensis
AAACTATGAAAAATAGTACAAAAATGCACAACATTGCATGGAAATAGTATACATATCATCAAAATAGTATAGGATACCAACTCAATCCAACCCCTAAATTACTAAACTCAATCCAATCCCATCCCAAACCCCTAAATACTAAAACCCTAAACATTAATCATTAGACCCCTATACCTAAAATATAAACCCTAAACCCAAATAGAATGAAACAAAATAAATAGCATAGTAAATATTGGTGAAGTTATGAAATGTCTATGATTGCATGAAGAACTTAATGCTGACCCCAGCCTCATCCCCCACCTTCTAAATACTAAACCTAAATCCTAATCACTAAACCCTAAATCCTAATCACCCCCTCACCTTTTCATAATAATTTTATTTTAATGTAAAGCACAATCATTATAAATAGAATACGAGAAATTCATGTGAATATACACTTTAAGACTATTGTTAAGGAGAGGATAAAACTGAATTTTTGCCATTTTTATAAATTCTATTACATGAGTGGGTTGAGAAGAAGATCAAATCGATTTTACAATTCTCGTTATGTTTTTTAATATGGTGAAACACTGTTTTATTTTGTTTGCTAAAAACTAGAATAGTACTAACCTTGCATATTATGTATGGAGTAGAATGGTGTACCTCTACAACTTGAGCAAGATTCAACTGCTACCTCTACAAAATTATCGAGGTACAACCCTAATATGTTATCATTTCTAAATTCTTAGTTTTGATTAATAAGTACAAGTACAAAACAATTGATTCATACTAATGATACAATAACAATATATAACACATGTTTATTTATTGTACAATACATTTTCTATTCTACGTGCGCCAAATAGAATAGAAAAAAAAATACACTGCAAATAGAATAACCGGAAATGGAACCGATAGAATAGTGAAGGAGGAAAATAACGAGGTGAAAGTGAGGAACCATGCATGGGAACGGTGGTGGAGAGGTGACTGTGGCTGCAATGAAATAATTGGTGGTGGTGGTGATGTCAATGTGACATGTGTAATAATACCAAACATAGTACATATACCGTTTCATTTCTATTCTATGTGTAGATAGAACAAAAAAAAGATCATCTTCCCTGATCAAACCTTAGTAACTAACGATGATGGAGGATAAGTGAATCTGACATCAACGGAGGAGAAGATGCATTCTATGGCGGTTGAGTAAAGAATTTTGTTGTTGGTTCAGTACGTGGAAGAGAGAATAAACATTGTGAAGAGGTGATACAAAAAAATGGTGGCGACGATGGAGGATCAAATACAGTGGCGACGATGAACATCAGTGGTTATGAGTATTAATAATAAAATAGATATCTGATAGGGAAAAGAATAAGCAAAGAATGATATGTGAATAAAGAGGAGCCACAATTTTTTTTTACATAAACTAATTATTAATTGTATGTTATTTTGGTTGCAGGTTTCGTCGGTTGTTTAAAAGGGAATATTTGTATTATTATAGAAAATATATGGTATATCATAGTTAACTAGGTCAATGTGTTAGACAGTAAATTACAGATTTTTTAACGTGAATTACGATATTTGATATAGAGATCTTAGCAGTAAAACATCAGTACAAAAGGAGGTTTTATGTAAATTTATTAAATGTAGAATCAAATCTTTTTTTTTTTGCTTACAGAAATAAAACGTGCAACAAAAATAATTAGGGTTTTTACAGAAAAGAAACAAAATAAGGGAAAGAGAGATGACACTAACGGAGACATAAATTAAGGAAGTAACCATATGGAAAAAGACAAGTTGGGATATGACAAGTTTACCTAGTTCTGGACGTTTTTTTTCTTTCTTCCGCATTGATGTGTAATTCCCATAAAATAATTAGGGCACAGAGAAAAAAAAACCTGAAAAAACAAGCCAACAAAATAGAGGAGCTCACAACAAAACCGTAGTTGAAATTCACGTCTACAGACAAACCAGATAGACTCTATGTTATAAACCTGAAAACTTTTGTATGTATCCTTGTTTCGGAGATGTATGGGCTTAGGATTTGAAAGTCTAATTCACACATAACTTTTTAGAAATAGATTTAGAAGTGTATTGAATCAAGCGTTTTAGGAATTTTTTGGAGTGTTATAATTTTGGTGAGATTTTAGGTGAGTTTTAAAGTTGTTTGAGGGATTTTAGAAAGAAAAATTTAAAAAATTATTAAGTAATTTGATAAACTATTTTTTTGAAAACTTTAGAACTGTGAAGGGGATTTGAAATGATAATATGGTGGCCACAAAAAAAAGGATAATATAATACTTGGCCACCAGTATCATAATCCCGAGGAAGCTCCATGAAGATCGCAAGACAATTTCAGAACAACTACAACTTAATTCACACCTACACAACACCATTATCTTCCATTAAAAGTAGCATCAAAGGAGCTGGCTCTACAGGGACTAACTCTGCAAAGTATGATGTGTTCACACGAATTCTCTCCATCTCTTTTTATAGCAAGTCGCTTGAATATTTTTTCGTTAGAGCCTGGTCACATAAAAAACTGTTAGGAAATACCGGTTAAATTTTGCAGGAAACCAAAATTTACGGAAACGGTGAGACGCACACAAACTGTTAATGGAGTTTGGCTAATCTTGCCTGCGTCTCCGGACCTGCTACAAATTTTTTATTATCAACCCGGGAAATTTCATAATGCTCTCAACTTACACTCGATCTCAAATACACTCAAGAAACTAATTTTAACATAATTTTTCTCTCTCTCTTTCTCTTACGAGCTTCTTCTTCTTCTTCTCTTCGTTCTCTCTTTGTTTTTGTGATGTTGGGATGCATTTTCTCTTCACCTTACACTTGGTATTTATAGGAGAAGCATGATGTGTGAAAGCCACAATTATTGACAAGAAATTATGCTCCTTTTGTTGACTTTGTTACCACCGTCATCACCGGCAAACAAAAAAACGTGTCCTTTGAGTAACAATCTCCCACTTGAAAACTGATTTTAATCTGTCTTCACACCGTGATCAATGTAGGAGGTCTTCCCGGCTTGTTACTCCAATAAGCCAACTGAGGTTGCACACAACCTCAGCTTCTCACACGGCACGACCTTAGTCAGCATGTCTCGGACTCTTACTTCATGGGATCTTCTCAAGCACCAACAGATCATCTTCTAACGTTGATCTGATAAATGATACCAACGATGTATGTGCTTCGTTCGAGCATGGTAAACCGGATTCTTTGCCAAATCGATAACACTCATCACAGTACAACACACGTTCCCTTGGTCATGATCTAGCTCTCGTAGAAAAGATTGTAATCTCATCATCTGTTTTGTTGCCTCCCTTACCGTAACGTACTCAGCTTCACAGCTTTATAGAGATACAATTTCTGCAACTTTGAAACACAACAAATTGCAGTACCGCCAAAAGTGTAGACATACCCGGTTGGGCTCTTCATGTTGTCAATGTCACCTCATTGCCAGCATCAACATAGCCCTGCAATTCCATATCAGACTTCATGAAACTTAATGATAAACTTGGATTCCCTTTCAGATATCTGAAAATCCACTTCACTGCTTCCTAGTGTTCCTAGCATGGATTGCTCATAAACTTGCTAACGACTCCCACTGCATGTGAAACGCCTGGCCTTGTACATATCATCACGTAATCAGGTTGCCTATAGCAGAAGTATATGAAACTTTATCCATAGATGTCATCTCCTTTTCCGTCTTTGGAGAATGTTCTCTAGATAACCGAAAATGACTTGCCAGGGGAGTATTGACTAGCTTCGCATCATCCATATTAAAACTCTTGAGGACTTTCTTCACATACTCATCTTGGGATAGCTTAAAAACATCATTGCTTCTACTGATTCTCATTCCTGGTATTTGCATTGCTTCTCCAAGGTCTTTCACCGCAAACTCTTCTGAGAGTTTCGTCTTCAAGCTATTGATCTCATCCAAGTCTGCTCCTACTATTAGCATGTCATCCATATATAGGAGCAATATCAAGTAGGAATTTTCAAGTCTCTTGAAGTAACAACAATGATAAGTTTCACACCTCCAGAAACCGACACCTTTCATAAAGTTGTCAAACCTTTTATACTACTGTCTTGGAGCTTTCTTTAAGCCGTACAAAACTCCTCTTAAGCTTGCAAACAAGGCTTTCTTTCCCTTTGACTTCAAAGGCTTCAGGTTGCTTCATATAAATTTCTTCATCCAAATCACCATGAAGAAATGTCGTCTTTACATCCAGCTGATGAAGATGCAAATCTTCTTGTGCTACCAGCCTAAGAACCGTTCTAATGGTCAACATCTTGACTACATGAGAAAATATCTTTGTGTATTCAGTGCCTTCTTTTTGTTGGAAACCCTTCACAACAAACCTCGCCTTATAGTGCTTACTCCTATCAAGTTCTTCATTTATTCGGTAGACCCACTTGTTATGCAATGCCTTTTTCTTCTTAGGAAACTCTGCTAACTCCCACATGTGATTCGATAACAACGAGTCCATATTGCCATTCATTGCAAGCTCCCACTTGATCGACTCATCCACTTGCATAGCCTCTTCATAACATTCAGGTTCGCCTCTATATGTGAGCAGAATGTAGTTAAGCGATGGAGAAAATGTTACAGGCTTTCTGATGATTCTACTCGACCGTCGTAACTTTGATACTAGTGTATATGGGACCACTTCAGAATAATCATTCTCATCAGCCTCACCACTCTCCTCTTGAGAGATTTCTTCTTCTGTTGTTGTGGTATCTTGTTGCAATTTCGGTTTCAGGATATCCCCTAGGTCAACAACTTCTGGCTCTTTCCTCTCTGAGCCTTCTTTTAGCTTATCCTTGTACAATACTTATTTTTTGAACACAACATTCTTGCTGCGGATGATCTTTCGAGTTTCATCATCCCAAAACCGGTAACCAAACTCCATGTTACCATACCAGATGAAGTAACACTTCTTAGATTTCGAAAACAAGTTTACTTCTTGCAGCATCATCAATGTGAACATAAGCTAAGCAACCAAATACCTTTAAATTAGAAAGGTTTACTTTCTTCTCGATCCAAACTTCTTCTGGGATCTTAAATCCCAACGACACAGATGGTCCTCTGTTTATTAAGAAACTGTAGTACTAATTGCATTTGCCCCAAACGTCTTAGGTAATCCACTGTGCAATCTCATGCTCCTTGCACGCCATTCAAGGTTCGGTTCATCCTTTCAGCCATTCCATTCAGTTGAGGCGTTCCAGGAATATTCTTCTCCATCTTGATCCCGTTATCAGCCGCAATATCTCTTGAACTCGTCGTTGATATACTCACCACCATTATCAGACCTTAGACACTTCAACTTGAGATTTATCTCAATCTCAACCATGGATTTCCCTCTCTTGAAAACCGAGAACACTTCAGACTTGTTCTTTATGACGTACACCCCACACCTTCCTTGTGGAGTCATCAATAAAGGTCACATGGTAGTACGAACCTCCCAGCGATGCAACATGAGCAGGTCCCCACACGTCAGTGTGCACCATCTCTAACTTCATAGATTTTGGCCATCTTCCTCCTTTAGAGAAACTAACCCGTTTTTGTTTTCCAAGGATGCAGCTTTCACACATCTGATAATCCACCGTCTTCAGATCCGGAAGAGCGCCATTTTTCACCATGAGTTTCATCCCATTTCTCACTCATGTTCCCCAACCTACAATGCCACAACTTGGTCTCTTTGGCATTCTCGACAACAGAAACAATTTCTTGATAACTCGTCGTCATATAAACAGTGCCTCTTTTATGACCTATATCCACCACCATGGAACCTTTCCTGACTCTCCAGGCTCCACCACCAAAATTGACATTGTTCCCCGTATCATCAAACTGACTTACTGAGATAAGATTTCACATCAACTTTGGCACATGTCTAACCTTCGTAATCTTCCACACGTGTCCATCTGACATCTCCAGGTTGATATCTCTTATACCAACAATATCCAAATGTAATCCATCAACAAGATATACCTTTTCATAATTTCCTGCAACATAACTATCCATAATGTTTTGTGCGGTGTGGTGTGTAATGACACTCCTGAGTCAAGAACCCATGAATCGACTGGGCTATCAACATAGGAGATTGACGCTTTGGTGTTATTTGTAGCTGCATCATGAGCTTCACTTTTCTTTGGGGAATCAACCGACACTACTAATGCATCATCAATTTCACGTGTCACTGCAATGGCTCTGCTTCCTTTGTTTTCTCCCTTCTTCGGTGGCACCCGACAATTCCTTTAATTGTCGCCTGTATTTCCACAATTCCAGCACTCAGTAGGCTGTCTGAACTTGGATTGGACCCGTCCATACCTTGACAAACTTCCCATGATCACTAACAAGAAATTGTGCTCCTTTTGTTGACTTTGTTGCCATCGTCATTACCGTCATCACCGACAAACAAAAAAACGTGTCCTTTGACAAACAAAAACAAGAAACAAGTTAAGATTAAAAATATACTACTTGTAAAGGGTAAGGAAAACAAAAAGATGATTAAGAGGAGGTCATCTACTGAAACAGCTTATCCTTGTCTGTCATCTAAAACTTTGCCATTGCTGCCACGAGTTGTCTGCGATTTCACCATGGAGTGGTCTCAACTGCTTCATTGATTCTCTTTATAGCATCTCCAACACAATTACTTGTAGAATTTTATGAGAGGCAGTTGCATCACTATTTTATAAAGATTCCGTACTATCAAAATATTCAAGCTGCAACAAAATATTTGTTGGAAAGAAGAAGGAATGGCCAGAGGAAAAAATCTGAATCAAGGTTCAACCCGGGTGCACCAAAGAGAGCCAATTTGAAGATATTCTTACACACTCGACCATGAGTGACTTGCAATGCAAGAAAGTATTGGGGAAGACCTAATTGTGACAGTTGGCAACCTCCATAAGTCAAGATAATTCAATTTGAATGCAAGTGTGACGATCTAGTACGATTTAAACAAGAAGAAGTCACATGAATACATATAAAGATATAGTTGACATGTCACTATCACTAAGCAGACTACACTTTATCTTTCCTCATGTCCCTTTCTCATCTTCTGGTTGAGCCAAACTTGAGCTTCTTCCTCTTGGTTTCTTATCTTAATAAATGTTTATGTGTTCCTAGATTTAGTGTTTGTTTATTGCATGTAATTGCCTATTTAAGGTCACTTTGTACCAAGTTGCAATCTAAGGAGAGTTAACCCTCTTTCTTCACAAACTTTGATTACCAAACTCTTTCATTCTCTCTATCTCTCTTTTCTCTCTGGTTACTCATGAACTCAGTCTCTCTCATACTCTCCAATTTCTCATTCTCTATTCGCATATACTCTCTCTCCGCCAGCATGTTCAATCTCTTTGACCCTCGCCCATTCTCTATTTTACTCATTCAAATACTCAAGTCTCATCATTCATCTCATATTCACTTCATTCTCATATGGTATTAGAGCAAGATCTTGGGACCTCTCTTTCACTTCTGCAAATCATCTTTAAAATTTGTCTTCAATTTTTTTTTTGGTACATCACTTTATTCACTGGTCGAAAGGTGTTCCAAGAAGAAATAATCTTATTAGCACTCAAGATAAGATGTATATCAGCCTCTGATATTCAAGAAAGCTTCAGAAAGTTCATTTTTTTGTTCCATTTTCTTGCAAAATCAGTGCGTACACTCTAATGCCATTTGTCCAAACTCTTCAAGGTAAATAATACAAGTATATGTAATGTGTATTTCCTTACATATAGTTTCTTTTATCTTTATAAGTTCTAATTACACTTAATCAGTTTGAAACACAGTGTGATATTATTGTGATATATAACAAGTTCATAACCATAATGTAAATACCCATGTTTTGGAATCACATTATGTGTAACACGTGCAATTGACTTGTGCCTAACGCATAATCAATTAGTCGGATATTATACAGAGATCAAACAAAGATTCATTGTATAATTATTATGATTAAAGTTCAGAATATATTTCTTTATGTTCAGTGTATTTTCAAATTTTACCTTTTAGTATAGTGGTTTGATGTTTTTTACTTGTTTAAAAGTGACGAATCTGATTCAGGCCACCACATTATACCTTTTGGTGTAGTGGTTTGGTGTTTTTTATTGCTTCAAAGATAAATGAAGGCTAAAATGGACATTTCGCCCACATCTTCTTCAATCTCCAATTTTTCAAACCTAATTTTATCAGACATCCATTTTCAAAAAACGTTTTGGGCTGTAGTTTTCACATTTTTTTTGGCTATTGTATACTATCGTATATCTATTAGATTTCAGTATTTTAATGAGTGAAAATAAGGTTTTATAACGTTTTCTGTGATTTAAGCAGTTTCATCAGAATTGTGGTGATATCATATTGCCAACTGTTTTTCCCGCGCTTATCCACTCTCCACATCCGTGTTTTAAAACTTAGGTAAATTTTCACATGTTTATTAAAAAACAAATTTATATAAGGGAATAATGAAAAAGTAAATATAATCATTATATTATATAAGAGTATTAAATTATCAACTTGAAACATTAATTTATATAATTTACTTATTTAAAAAAAAATTGCACAAAACATTAAATAAATATAAAAACACACATTAAAACTCGGCTAACTCTGATGTAACCGATTTATATAGTATTGGGTTGATTGACATTTTTAATTAAAACTGAGTTTGCTAAGTTATTAAACATAAGCATGCTAAACTAGAAATTTTGTTCCAACAAGATCATTTTCTCGTTCTAATAGCTAAGGACCGAATTTCCTAATGAAATCAATATAAGAGTAGAAATTATGTTTGTGGAAACACCATAGTTTAGTGGTGGAAATTTAAAGGTTTCTACATCATGTATAGAGTTCGACTCCTAAATGTTATAATTTCTTGCAAATTATAGAATGTAAGATTCTCAGAGGTTTTAGAGTCTACAGACAAAGTCGTTCGTTGGATTTTTGTTGCAGAAAAAAACATGTCTATCACGAACATACAAAATCATCCGCGATTCAAGTGTTATGGGAAAAGATTGTTGTGAAATTGTTGGTGAAACTGTTTATCAATATCGAATATGTTACATATAGTTTATCATAATTTATAATAGTGATTATATGCGCCAATTAGGTGAATAACTTAAGTAAATGGGCCTAACGGCGGAAACAATTAATAAGGTGATGACAAAATCTACCCAATAAAGACAAGTAAACCATAGAGGATTGGTTTGTCGTCGAGCTTGTCCAAATGCTGGACAACGTTTCTTCAGCTTTCTTCGTCGTTCCATGCCACAACTACCACCTCATTAACGACCTCCTTCTCTCTTCAGCTCGCTCCAAATCCACTGCTAAAGGACTTCAGCTCCATGGCTATATCGTCAAATCAGGCCTCTTTCTCATCCCTCTCATCGCCAACAATCTCATCAACTTCTACTCCAAATCCCACCTCCCACTCGATTCTCACCGAGCTTTCGAAGAAACCCATCAAAAGAGCGCCACTACTTGGAGCTCCATCATCTCCTGCTTCGCCCAGAACGAGCTTCCATGGAAGTCCCTCGACTTCCTCCGGAAAATGATGGCCGGGAACCTCCGCCCTGATGATCGTGTTCTCCCCTCGGCTACTAAGTCCTGTGCGATTCTCAGCCGTTCTGATATCGGTAGATCGGTTCATTGCCTCTCGATGAAGACTGGGTACGAGTCTGATATCTTCGTGGGGAGTTCTCTGTCGACATGTATGGGAAATGTGGAGAGATTGTTGATGCGAGGAAGGTGTTCGACGAAATGCCTCAGAGAAATGTTGTTACTTGGAGTGCGATGATTTATGGGTATGCGCAGATGGGTGAGAACGAGGAAGCTTTGTTGATGTTTAAAGAAGCTTTGTTTGAGAATCTTGAAGTTAATGATCACTCGTTTTCAAGTGTCATTAGTGTCTGTGCTAACTCGACTCTTCTTGAGTTAGGCAGGCAGGTTCAGGGTTTGTGTATTAAGTCTAGCTTCGACTCGTCTAGCTTCGTGGGAAGCTCTTTAGTCTCGTTGTACTCAAAGTGTGGTGTTTTAGAAGGAGCTTATCAAGCTTTTAACGAGACCCCTGTGAAGAATCTTGGGATCTGGAACGCGATGCTCAAGGCCTGTGCGCAACACTCACACGCTCAAGAAGTTATTGAGTTGTTTAAAAAGATGAAACGGTCTGGGATGAAACCAAATTTCATCACTTTTCTGAACGTTCTCAATGCATGTAGCCACGCGGGTTTGGTCAATGAAGGGAGATACTATTTTAATCTGATGAAAGAAGAATATAGAATCGAGCCCACGGATAAGCATTACGCTTCCTTGGTGGATATGTTGGCACGAGCTGGTATGCTACAAGAAGCACTCGAAGTGATCACGAACATGCCTATCGATCCCACGGAATCAGTATGGGGAGCTTTACTAACGGGCTGTACACTCCACAAGAACACAGAGCTTGCGGCATTTGCAGCGGACAAGGTCTTTGAACTAGGACCAGTGAGTTCCGGTATGCACATTTCGTTATCCAATGCTTATGCAGCCGATGGTAGATTCAAAGACGCAGCCAAAGCTAGAAAGTTGCTTCGAGACAGAGGGGAGAAGAAGGAGACAGGGCTGAGTTGGGTTGAGGAAAGGAACAAAGTTCATACATTTGCAGCTGGAGAGAGACGGCATGAGAGGAGCAAGGAGATCTACGAGAAGCTGGCTGAGTTAGGGGAAGAGATGGAGAAAGCGGGTTACGTTGCAGACACGAGCTTTGTTCTGAGGGAAGTGGATGGAGAGGAGAAGAATCAGAGCATAAGGTATCATAGCGAGAGATTAGCTATTGCTTTTGGGCTGATCACGTTTCCGGCTGATAGGCCGATCAGGGTGATTAAGAACCTGCGAGTGTGTGGAGATTGTCATAACGCGATTAAGTTCATGTCAGTATGTACGGGACGAGTGATCATTGTTAGAGATAACAATCGGTTTCATCGGTTCGAAGGTGGCAAGTGTTCTTGTAATGACTATTGGTGAAGGACAAATGAGAGTTGGTTTATATTTCAAACATAACGGCTACATGTTTCTTCGTTTTGATCATGATTTGTAGGATAAGGTCATAATTGTTTTGAAATACCATCATTATTTATTTATTTATTTATATATCACTAGTTATATAATCAAGCATATATCTGGTAGAGTATTCAATCCATGAAGAACTGATCTGATTTGTATCAAACCGAACCGTTTATTGATATGGTTTGTTTCACTAAAACTCGAATTAGACATTACAGTTTGAACCAAAATTGAAACCAAACCAAATGATCCACACGACATTAGGTTTTTATTTTGATATTGTTATTATTCATTAAACTGAAAAGTTGAGGAAAACCGAACTGAAATGTGGATTCAAAACAATTATCTAAATATGTATAGTTTACATTTTTCAGGAGACATTTGGATTAATCTAAATAAACATGTGAAAGTAAAACTAAGAGAAAATTGTATGATCCACTAAAGAATTGAGACGAGAAATTGGGTTATATAATTACAAACAATTTTTTTAATGAAGGAAAAATAAATTAAAAAATTGAACCAAAGGGATTTCTCAAACCAACACTGAATTACGTACGTTTTCCAGTTATAACACCAGACGACTTGAAATACCAGAAACAAAGAAAAGAAATCTTCTCGAATTCGTTGCACTAAGGGTGGGTCCTTCAAAAAAAACGGTTGCTTTCATAGAAAGAGGACGATGTGGATGGCAGCTAAAACGACAGCGTTTGATCAAAAAATTGAGAACCCACTCGTCTCCTCGCATTCAAAAGAAGAGACTAGAACTCATCTCCCCCTCGTATAAATACACAATTGTGTTGCTTGCCTGCCTAACATAAAATCACCAATCTCTCGAAACGCTCTCTCTAGCAAATCTCTTCGATCTTTGTATCGTTTGTGAAAAGAATCGTTGGCGATGGCGGAAGTTCAGATGGCTGACACTGAGACCTTTGCCTTCCAAGCTGAGATCAACCAGCTTCTTAGCTTGATCATCAACACTTTCTACAACAACAAAGAGATCTTTCTCCGTGAGCTCATCAGTAACTCCTCTGATGTACGTCTCTTCCGCTGTTTCTTATTTTCTTGCTCATGTTTTGATTAGATGATCGAGCTAGAATTCTCCTCGTTATTGGTTTAAGATGTAGCGATTCATTGACTTATGAATGCTTGTGAATGTTGCAGGCTCTTGAAAAGATTCGATTTGAGAGCTTGACGGATAAGAGCAAGCTCGATGGACAGCCTGAGCTCTTCATTAGGTTGGTTCCAGACAAGGCCAACAAGACCCTCTCGATTATCGACGGTGGCATTGACATGACCAAAGCAGGTAACAAATTTTCATCTCTGTTTTGTTAGTGTTTCTTGTGCTACTTGTTTTGACTCTTTGGTTACTTGGCATATATGGTGAACAACTTGGGAACCATTGCAAGATCTGGAACTAAGGAGTTTATGGAAGCACTTCAAGTCGGTGCTGATGTTAGCATGATTGGTCAGTTTGGTGTTGGTTTCTACTTTGCTTACCTTGTTGCTGAGAAGGTTATTGTTACCACCAAGCACAATGAAGGTTATTGTTACCACCAAGCACAATGATGATGAACAATATGTATGGGAGTCTCAAGCTGGTGGTTCCTTTACTGTTACAAGGGATGTGGATGGGGAACCTCTTGATAGAGGAACTAAGATCACCATTTTCCTCAAGGAGATCAGGTAATGAGTCACTGTCTTGAAAGTTAGAGGATTGTTGTTTTGCTTACTGTGTGTTGTGTTCTTATGCGAGTGTTTTTTTGTGCAGCTTGAATATCTAGAGGAGAGGAGACTCAAGGACTTGGTAAAGAATCATTCTGAGTTTATCACTTACCCGATCTACCTTTGGACTGAGAAGACCACTG
This sequence comes from Moricandia arvensis, assembly GCA_905132765.1. Classification (NCBI taxonomy): domain Eukaryota; kingdom Viridiplantae; phylum Streptophyta; class Magnoliopsida; order Brassicales; family Brassicaceae; genus Moricandia; species Moricandia arvensis. The sequence goes on from CAJHQP010010555.1 coordinate 12,898, forward strand.
AGAAGGAGATCGGCGAATGAGGATGAGGACGAAGCGAAGAAAGAAACCGAAGGCGAGGTTGAAGAAGTTGATGAGGATAAGGAGAAGGATGGTAAAGAGAAGAAGAAAATCAAGGAAGTCTCTCACGAGTGGGAACTCATCAACAAGCAGAAACCAATCTGGTTGAGGAAGCCAGAAGAGATCAGCAAGGACGAGTATGCATTGTTCTACAAGAGCTTGACCAACGACTGGGAGGATCACCTTGCTGTGAAGCATTTCTCAGTGGAGGGTCAGCTGGAGTTCAAGGCCATTCTCTTTGTTCCAAAGAGAGCACCGTTTGATCTCTTCGACACCAAAAAGAAGTTGAACAACATCAAGTTGTATGTCAGGAGGGTGTTCACTCTGGACAACTGTGAAGAGTTAATCCCAGAGTACCTAAGCTTCGTCAAGGGTGTTGTAGACTCTGATGACTTGCCACTCAACATCTCTCGTGAGACTCTCCAGCAGAACAAGATCCTGAAGGTGATTAGGAAGAACCTGGTGAAGAAGTGCATTAAGATGTTCAACGAGATCGCTGGGAACAAAGAAGACTACAAAAAATTCTACGAAGCGTTCTCTAAGAATCTGAAATTGGGTATCCACGAGGACAGTCAGAACAGGTCAAAGATTGCTGATCTTCTTCGCTACCACTCTACGAAAAGCGGTGATGAGATGACGAGCTTAAAAGACTACGTCACAAGGATGAAGGAAGGTCAAAAGGACATTTTCTACATCACTGGTGAAAGCAAAAAGGCCGTAGAGAACTCTCCGTTTTTGGAGAAGCTGAAGAAGAGAGGGTACGAAGTGCTTTACATGGTGGATGCGATCGATGAATACGCTGTTGGACAGTTGAAGGAGTACGATGGAAAGAAACTCGTCTCTGCAACAAAGGAATGGTTAAAGCTTGATGATGAGATTGAAGAGGAAAAGAAAAAGAAAGAAGAGAAGAAGAAGTCCTTCGAGAACCTGTGCAAGACGATTAAGAACATTTTCGGTGACAAGGTTGAAAAGGTTGTGGTCTCAGACAGGATCGTTGATTCTCCATGTTGTCTTGTGACTGGTGAGTATGGTTGGACAGCGAACATGGAGAGGATCATGAAGGCGCAGGCTCTGAGAGATAGCAGCATGAGCGGCTACATGTCGAGCAAGAAGACCATGGAGATCAACCCTGACAATGGAATCATGGAGGAGTTGAGGGGGACAAGAACGACAAGTCTGTCAAGGATCTGGTGATGCTGCTGTTTGAGACAGCTTTTTTGACCTCTGGATTCAGTCTTGATGAGCCGAACACATTTGCAGCGAGGATTCACAGGATGTTGAAGTTGGGTCTGAGTATCAATGAGGACGAGAATGTTGAGGAAGATGGTGATATGCTTGCGCTCGAGGAGGATGCTGCTGAAGAGAGCAAAATGGAGGAAGTCGACTAAGAGAAGGAGCCTCTCCGTATTTTGAGTAGTAAATGAGTTCTAGTGTCTTTTGTCTTCGCATCTTTCATGGTCGTCTGAACTTTCGGTTAGTCGGTTTGTTAAAAGTTTTCTTTTTTATTTCGTGTCTGGTGCGTCTGTTTGTTTTGTCCTTATCAAGTGAATAGTCACTTACATTCGGCTAAAAGCTAAGGGTCCATCCTTGTTTATTCTAGCAATCTTTACTTTTATCCAAACTGATACTAAAGCACCAACACAACTACAGAAGCAAATGTGAGCAGAATTGCTGTGAAGCTCTTTAGGTAAGATTAATTGTACTCGTTGGAATCAACAACGAAGACTTTTAAGTACAAAAACCATAAAAAATAAACCGAAGTTAGCAATTCCGCGACAAAATCAGGAGTTCATTCGAGGCATATCACTACTGAACGGAGAAAATAATTTGATTTGTTAAATTGTGAACAGTATTCTCATCTCTAATGCTCACCAGGAGTGAGAAGACCGCGGGAAAACGTTATCTTTTTTTTTTGTAATCTTCATTTTGCTAGGCAACAATAAACTGAATTCAAATCGATTATGAAGAATTCTGGAACTTGGATTACAAAAGCAAAATGTAAAGATGAAAACAAGTCCTCCATGGTCTCTTCCTGTCAACTAGAAAACATCTCTTTTCAAGGGAGACCTGAACCAGATGGTGCAGGTGCACCGTAACCTCCAGCACCACGGCCACCACTACCCTGTACAACAAGAAACAAACCACAAAAGTGTCAAACAATGGCAAACAATCACGACATGATCAAATGATCAAGACGTTGTAACTACAAATGATCAAGATCAGATGAGAGATTAACTGGTATAGCAGTTTAAGAGTTCTATGCCAAAAAGCAAATAAAGGCAAAAGAGGAATGAAGAGTTACTTGGAAATATGGCTGGTAATCCGCTGGAGCTCCAAATTTTTCGCCTTCACCACCACGAGGACCTGCACGGTACCCATCACGGTCGCCCAACCTGGGACGGTCACCTCCTTCAAAGCGAGATCCTCTGAAATACCAACAAAAAAAACTTACAATGTCATCAAAGCTCATTTAGTAATAAGTAAATAGTTAAAATAAACCTTGGGCGATCACCAGGTGGGCCACCAAATGGACGGCCATTAGGCTTGGCAGACTTCTTCAAAGTAGCAGGAACAACATCAAAAGGAAGGTTAAGGTAACTTCTCAAGAACTCAATCCCTTCGTTGGTGAGAAACCAATAGTAATGCATCCATCAAATGTCTCCCTTACATACTCCTTTGATTTGAAAGACTGCATGAGCTTTATCACTTGCAGGTTTGGTACTGTTTCAACCAATGGATGTTTTGCAAGATTGAAATCCTTCTTCGCAAAACATACTCCTTCTGCAAATCAACCCCAACATTGCTAAGCTGTGGATTTAACCAAAATGTATTCGAAAATGCTCAACTACATAAACTTAATCTTACATGGCAATGTTTCGAAATTGGTGAGATAACATTAGAATGTAATGTTTAGTAGTGATAGAGATATAGAGGTAACAGATAGATACGAAACTAGGAACCTTTGAAAAGGTACTTGCAGATTTCTCTGCGGTTCTCCTCTGAGATAATCTGAAACACACAAGAACAAAAAAAATTGTTTAGAAATTCACCAATCAAACATAGTAACGCGAACGGATCGATGGATCAAAAGCAGAGCTCATTGTACCATTGTATTGGTGGGGAAGCTTTTTTCTCGAGTAGAAACGCAGGGAGATTCGAGAGAGTTAAAAAAAAGCTAGGGTTTTTCTGCATCTGAGAAAAAGACGATGACTTTTAACGCCTTGTTTTGAGATTTTAATGAGGTGTAAATTCATGATATATGGGCCTTTAAATCGGGAAGTAGTTATCATATAAATATGACTGCATACTTTGTGGCAGACATTTAAGCCTTGATTGACATGACAGTAGCAGTAGCAGCAATATGCAACACAAGTACATACAATATGTAGTAGGAGCAATATGCTATATTAGTTATAATGCAAAATTATGATCGGTAAAGTTTCACACAGATATCAAACTTTTAACCCACGCTTTATTTATTTTCAGAAAAAAACAAGTTTATTTTATATACATTTATATTTCTGTTGTGTATCTACATTTAAATTTGTTACAATTATTGTATGTTTAATGTTCTAAGAGAAATAATTTCATATCTGGAATATGCAGTAAAATTTTAGAATGATATGCAAATATAGACGGATAATGTTTTCAAATTATAATCAGGTTAAATAAAATCAGAGTATATTTTTGGTATTTAGTAACATTTTTAATTATTAACGTAATTATTTAATAGCGGCCACACACAAATCGATATAAAATCGACCTGAAATTTAGGGTCCCAAACTCGATTAGACCTTGCTGATATATTCGAACATGTCTTAAATTGCGATATCTAAAAAACTGATATTGAACCCGACATGCACCGATAACCGAATGAGTATCTCAACATATATATATATATATATATATATATATATATATATAAAATCTATCTTTCTATATTATCTTTCTAACATTCTTTTCAACAAGTTATAACACTAATTTTTTTTCCATTTCTCATTCAGTTTAACATTTTTATTAATTACTCCCTCTGTTTCTTAAAAATAGACTTTTTGGAGTTTTCACACATATTAAGAAAACGCATTAAATCACTATATTAAATGTATTGATTTCTGTAATTTTCAGTTTTCAATAATTTTTGACCAATAGTAACTCAATAAAGTTAATCAATTTTCTTGAAATTTGCAATATTCTTATAGAAAACATAAAAATCTATCTTTATGAAACAAATCATTTTTCTAAAACATCTATTATAGTGAAACGGAGGGAGTATATTATTTTAACAATACATCAGATCATTAATTATATTACTATAATAATAGTACATTTTTTCTGTGTTACTTAATCAACATTAAATTTATGCCAATTATAAAAATAAAATGTAAAATAACTAGATTTTGCATATGGTTAAAAGTTTGATTTGGCTTTTTTTATTAAAACTTTTTTGTTTTTTAGTTTCAATCAGTGAAAAACTACGTCCAAATACATATTTCGACGACATGTTTATGTGAATAAAATAAGGGATATTAGCATGTATAACCATACAAGAAATTATAATTCAACAAATAACCATATAAAGCATATGGTTAGAATATACAATACACTTTTATATAATATTACTATATATGTCCTTAAGCAATCTCAGCCCTTAATTTTTTTATTTTTATTTTTTTCTTTCTCCTCTCAATTTTATGTGATCTATATTTTATTTCTTAATAATTTTTAGTCAAATAGTAATATCAAAATAAAACATATATTTTTTTTACATAGGCTATATTTTAAATTTTCAGAAACAGATATAAATTTCTTTCAAAACATATAAGTTATTCGTAACACAAATATATTTTCTATTCTATATTATTTGTATAGAATAAGACATTTACAATTTCTCTCTCTCTCTCTCTCTCTCTCTCTCTCTCTCTCTCTCTCTCTCTCTCTCTCTCTCTCTCTCTCTCTCTCTCTCTCTCTCTCTCTCTCTCTCTCTCTCTCTCTCTCTCTCTCTTCTCTCTCTCTCTCTCTCTCTCTCCTCTCTCTCTCTCTCTCTCTCTCTCTCTCTCTCTCTCCCTCCCTATGTATTTCCTTCTCTTCTTCATTATTTTTAGATTTGTACTATATTATACACAAAAATAGAATAGTATATGTGCACATGTTTACATATCCACGTGCATGCATGAGAAAAATGTCCAATTGTGTGTCAAAGTTTCACACTTTCCTATGTATGGTTATTTTGTTAATTTTATCCCTATAATGGTTATTCTACCAATTAACCCTA
>CAJHQP010010556.1:0-18223 GCA_905132765.1 Moricandia arvensis
AATGTTCGATACAGTTTCAGATATTTTAGTAGTAGCAGCTTCTTGCGAGAGTACTATAGAGATCTCTAGAACCCTTTGAGTATTCGGTGTTGAACCCTCAACAGATGATGCAAACACATTAGCGACTGATGTATTCTTACCTACATTAGTCAATGTCATAGCCCTATCATCAGAGATAGATAAACACCGCTTTTGTTTGCAGACTAGTTGACCGTATCTCTCACAAGTTGTTGGGAGCCAAGAATATTCCACATAGACCAATGAGTAGTTTTTTTGCTATTCCTAGGCAGAAACTTTCACCATAATCTTAGCTTCACCTATCATTGTTGGGTCTAACCATGGCTTGTGAGATAACATTGGCTCTCCCAATCCTGAAGCAATCCATTAATTCCTAGGATAGAGTATAGCGTGCTGGAGATGTTTTTAAGCTTCATCCAAACATGAATCGAAGTGATTTAAGGGAGAGTTAAATAATTTGAAGAAGTCCATGGAGCAACAAACATGATGCAATCATCAACATGCCATAGGCCACATTAGGGAATCCATTTTATAGTAGCCTCATCTGGGATGTGAAAAATATAGGAGAATTCACCTCGCTTCCTCACGAAAATCTCGCATTTTATGCCTCATATTCTATTTAGAACAACATATACTAAACCACCGGATGACACTAAGCAACGATGAAACTACCCTATCACATATTCCTTATGGTGTTGAAAACCGTGAAGTAATACATGGTGAAGTATAGTTACCTTATGAGTACCATCCTCCATATATTCTAGCACTATAGCACTATGAAGGTTCCTTATTTGCGGATTCATGGGAGCAGCCCATGGAAATTGTACCTTATCAGTGGGAAGCTTAATTATTTGACCTTGAAAAACATCAACTCTGGAAGCATTCTTCAAATGTTTTGATATATCGTCCTCAAACTGATCCTTCTTGCGACCCATAACCATGGTTGAGAGAACCATCCACTCAGAATGGTCCTTGCAAGAGTTATCAAGTGACAAGGATGAGTCGGTCATAGTATCTCCTGAGATGAACAGTGGCTTGGTCCAAGTTCCCTAAAGCTTAGTCAGAGGCACATTTGAACTCACAAGCAATAGGAAAGAGGAAAGAGAAGTTGTCTACCCAACCTCAGTATATGTTTCTTCGACGACACAATTTAACGGAGAGTAGTTCTTGACGAGACAGGAGAAGTAACCAGGAGCTTGTTGGAGTTCATTGGAGAATTCGACTTCCCTTCCGGAGGTATAGTTCCTGATTCAGATGTGCTGAAATGTATCAGAGAGCTTGTGGATAGACCGGCTAGTGTTGAACCTAAAAGTTAAAGTGGATTTACAAGATTCAAAGAGCAAGCGAAATCAAGATAAAGTAGGAGAGTTATGCTCAAGGAATCATGTGTGGCACAAAGATGGAATTGTGTAACACAATCTCGAAGGCTGAAGACGAACCAGAGGTAAATGTACTGGGTGTTGAGCAGAAGGCCGACATTCTTACACAATCATTAGCAAAAATTAAATTCAAACAACGAGGAACCTAATTGCAGTTCAAGAAATTGATTTTCCTAATTTAAGTTGGAATAAGGGGGTGATATTGAGGAGATTTAGTTTTGAATAATTTCTAAAGATAATAAAAAAATTATTCTTATAATTCTTTGTTTCTAGAAAATTTGAATGGCAAATTTGTTCACTGAGAATAAAAAAACGGTATATAGAGTAATTATTAGCGATCCTGTTTATGATATCTACGATGAAGATAACATAAACTTAATCATTGGTCAATTATCAAGAGACGTGACCATGAATCAAAGTCAAAGCGTGATATCAAGGGAAGATGTCCACGTGAGCAGCCACTTCAACCCCATTAAAGAAGGTGTGTTCGTGAGGAGCATGGAGATATCAGAGGTTCTGTCCCTTTATCATAAAGAATACCTGAAGACAAAATTTCAGTTCCTTGTGATGTGTTTTGCTACGCTAGATTTGAAGATTAATTGATGGTACACAATAATTATCTTCTTTATTATCTAGTTTATGTTTAGAACCAGATTGTGCATGGCCCATAACCGGCCGACCATAAACCTACTGCATAGAAGTTTACTAAATTTAGATTATATATGTTTAGGGTTAGGCGGCTTGGGAAACATTTTCCATATTGGTTTTGGATATTTTCATTTTCCTAGTTGCAATAGAATTTGTATTTTTTTTCTATTTACCTATATGAAAGTCTATTGTAGTCCCTATATACAGGGAACCTCTTGTGCTTTATAAATAACACAATACAAAACAATATATGAATTCCCCCATTCTTTTCTCTAAGTTTTAAAACACGTTATCAACACGAATTGCTCTCTAAATCCCTAAGCTAAAAAACCATCCATCAAAATTCCTAAGCTAAAAAGCCATCCATCAAAAACCCTAATCCCCATTGTGAAACTTTTGATCGTGAAACTTTCATACCTTGATCTGAATTCAACCTTCAAACAATCAAGCTAGCTCTACTAGTCGATCTTGATCTTTGTTCCAGTTCGCGATCCAATTTCTCTCATTGGTGGTCCATTCAACCCATCGGAGGTTAAGGTAAACACTAAGAATCCTAATATCTCAAAACCCTTATCGAAATACTAATCATTGAATTGAAACCCTAAAACCTTATTGATTCGATTAAATGTTTTGAGAACTTAGAAAGTATGCTAGGTTGATTGGTTAGCTAGATTGATAGTTTTAAGGATGTTTGCTAAAACCTAATCGATTGCTAAAACCATAAAACCCTAATCGCATTATGAAACCCTAATACTAAACATGTCCAATTTTATTGATTGATTTAATTGTTATGAGGTTAGGATCGATTTCTAGGTTGATAGTTTATGCATGATTTATGTCTTGTTTATAAACTAATCTTAACCGTATTGATCTTGCTAGAACCGGTATGCTAGGGTTGCTAATACATGCTTGGAATCTGATAGATTTTTTTTGCATGATCCGTTTGTTTTGTCTATATTGAGGTTATATGGTCTGATTTGTATGTGCATATAGATCTCGAATGCTAGCTTGCTAAACTCATACCTGAAACTGACTGATTAATTGCTAAACCCTGATTTAATTTTTTAACATTGAAACCGCATATGATCCTTGCACATATAGAATCCGTTTTGCCTAGTCTTGATAAACACTAATCTTATGAGCACATATAATCCATGATGCTAAGTCTGAACTTGATTGATTGATAACCATGATTGAATGTTTCTGAGAGTTAAGATTGTATGCTAGATTGATTGATCCATTTCTAACCTAACCCTAATGCTAAAACCCTAATTATAAGTTTAAATTCTAATTGAATCCGAATTGCTCATACTTGAAATTGATTAAATATGGCCACATGATTGCTACATGATCCACTCCTGCTACATATAGATCCTGATTGCTAGGATGTTGCATCATCTCATATGGATGTGTGGCTTGTTAGCATTATACCATCTTGGCCGCATGAACACATATATAGACATTGATCTTTAGGACTGTCTTGCATATCCGTATAACCTGATTGCTTCATGGCCGCATATAGAAATTAACTATTAGGAATGTCTTGTCCCGTTTGGCCATGTGATTTATTTGATAAGCATGACTTGATTACTTGTTTACATTACTATCCGTATGACTTGTGATATCTTGTTTGATCGAGAGACATGTCTGATAAAACCGTATGGAACCTTGAAACCCTAACTTGGTCGAATTATTGATTGAAAGTTTTAGGATTGAATTCGACCACCTTGCTTTAACATTCGACCACCTAAAACATGATGATCTGATTGATAGTTTCTTTGATTGAGGTTATATGTACATATAGATCACATTTGATAGGCTTGCATGAACATATAGAAATCACTTGTTAGGATTGCTTTGGTCGAATGACTTGATTACATGGTCGTATAAACCCTAGACCTAAAGTATAAAAACATATGATTTCAGATGTCGAAAATCAACAACTTGGATTTTGCTGCCGTTAATCTCTCTAGTGATAATTACTTGTACTGGGCATTGGGTACTAAGATTCTCCTAAAGTCAAAAGAACTTGGTGAATGTATCACAGAAGATAACAATACTAGTGAGAAAGATAGATACATGGCAATATTAATTATTCGTCATCATCTTGCTGAGAGTCTCAAGATCAATATCTGACTATTGAGAATCCTCTATTGGTCTTTACTATGCCAAGATAAGTATGATAGATGCTAGATGCCAAAGTGAACAAAAGGTTTACTGAGAATTTCACCTTATGGCATGACCGGCTTGGCCATACGGTCCAAACATGATGCACAAATTGATAAGTAATACAAAAGGGCACACATTGAAAGAATGAAGAGTTATCCCGAAGAATCTCACGTGTGTAGCATGTACACAAGGAAAACTCATTAGGCCATCACCAGTAAAACGGCTAAAAGCCCATTTTTCAAAATTTCCTTTAAAGAATATACGTCTAAAATATGCTGGTGAATCCATGTCCCAAGCGTTTGATGATTATAGTATGTCCATGGGGGAAAGTGTGGCACATAAGTGTGGCGTCCATACATAAAACGGCTTGGCCGAATCTTTTACTAAACGCATTACTAGACAGTTACTCATGAGGTCAAAACTTCTAGTCTAAGCTTGGGGACATACAGTTTTACATGCAGCAGAATTGATACGTATCAGGCCATCTAGTGAGCATAGATACTTCCCATCTCAATTAAATTACGGGTCATGAGCCAGACATATCTCATCTAAGGACATTTGGATGTGCCAATTGCTCCACCACATAGAACTAAGGTGGAACCTCAAAGGAGGATGAGGGTATATGTTGGATATGAATCTCCCACGATTATTAAGTACCTAGAGCCAAACATGAGTGATCTATTTAAGGCTAGGTACACGGACTGTCATTTTAATAAATCTGACTATCTAACATAAGGGGAGAAAATAATAAGCTGGTAAAAGAAATAAAATGGAATCAACCATCATTGTCTTGGCAACATCCTCAGACTAAAGAATGTGATTTAGACGTCCAAAAGATTATACATTATAAAAGCTAGCTAATCAATTGCCAGACTCATTTGCTGACCCAAAGAAAGTGACTAAGTAATATATACCAGCTTGTAATGCACTAATACTTATTGAAGTCCAAGAGGGACATAATCAAGTTGGTACCAAGAGTCTAGACAACGTTTGAAACATGATAGACCAATAGGTTCCAGAGATAACAATCCTCGGAAACAAAAGAAAGGTGCAAAGAATGAAAACAAATCCGAGGTCGAGTAAACCACATACATGGACATAAGGCCGGCCGGCTCTAAGGTACCAAACACTGAGGCTTGGGACGCCAAGCTTCAGGGTACTAATGGTCCTGATAATAATAAGATTGTAATCGATATATCATGTCTGGAATACATTGGAAAAGAAAAAGATGTCGACATAGATGATTTATTTGCATACAAGGTAGCACTTGAAATTATGGATATAAACGAGGATCATGAATCCACGTCAATAATAAAGTGCACTCGTAGATCAGATTGGCTTAAATAAAAATAAGCTATAAACGTGGAGGTAAATTCTTTAAGGAAAAGAAATATATTTGGTCCAATAAATAAGGACACCTTATGATGTTAAACCAATGGATATAAATGGGTCTTTGTGAGGGAAAAAGTCGTGAGATATAAAGCCTATATTGTTGTACAAGTATTCTCACAAGAGACCATGAATAGATTATGAGGAGACATACTCCCCTGTGGTGGATGCTACTACATTTCGATTTTTAATAAGTCTGGCCATAAGAGATAAATTAGATTTACATCTAATGGATGTAGTAACTGCATATCTATATGGTCTATTGGATAGTGAGATATATATGAAAGTACCAGAAGGTATTGAGCTCAAAGATAAGAAAATGTTCTCACAGAACAACATTGTATAAAGCTGAACGAATCTATTTATCGACTGAAACAAAGCGGCCACATGTGGTACAATAGGCTAAGTAAATAATTAGTAAAAGAGGAATATAAGAATGACCTAATCAGTCCATGTGTTTTCGTAAAAGAAATTCGATAACTTAGTTTTATTTTATACTAACCAGCCCAAAGAGGGGTTAATTGGTTTTGTTGATGCAGGTTATCTATTAGATCTTAGACATGTTATGCAATATATTGACAATCCATGAAACAAACCATCGCAACAACATCAGCCAAAATTTGTGTGTGTGTTTGATTGAGAGTATGGGATGGTCGACGGGATGACCAATCACATCCGATCAGAGTATAAGATGGTCAACGGGATGACCAATCACATCCGATCAGAGTATAAGATGGTCGACGACAAAAAACGCATCTGTGTGGTCTGTAGGATGTCCGTGGGCGTAGAAGGGCCAACCATCATGTCCAAGTTACAAAAAGCTAGAGAGGTCCGAGTGGCACAAGTTCGTTCAAGTCACTCCAACATCAACATTCAAGAAGTTAATACATCAGATTGGAATGTGTAGGCTTAAGAGCCTTCAGTGAGGTCCAAATCAGTGGGAGTAATGTGTGTTGTATTTTTTTTCCTTCACCATGGTTTTGTTCTAATTGAGTTTTCCGTGTAAAGGTTTTAATGAGGCAACATTAAGCACATTGCAAGCTCTATACGGTTATGGCATCCAAGGGGGAGTGTTATGAACCAGATTGTGGATGGCTCATAACCGAACCGACCATAAAACTACTAGATAGAGGTTTACTAAACCTACTGCATAGAGGTTTACTAAACCTACTGCATAGAGGTTTACTAAACCTACTGCATAGAGGTTTACTAAACCTACTGCATAGAGGTTTACTAAACCTAGACCATATAGGTTTAGGGTTAGACGGCTAGGAAAACTTTTTCCATATTGGTTTTGGATATTTTTTTTTCCTAGTTGCAATAGAATTTGTACTCTTTCCATTTACCTATATGACGGTCTATTATAATCCCTATATGAAGGGAACTCTTGTGCTTTATGAATATCACAATACAAAGCAATATACGAATTTCTCATTTTTTTCTCTAAGTTTTACAATAGTTTATTATTAATAGGATAATTATTTTTATTGTTTTAGGGTTTTTTATAGTTTTCTTATATATATAGCCATTTAGGTTAAGTTTGTATTCAATTTATGATTTGATTGATAAAATTAAGAGATTTTTTTCTTTGCTTTCGGTAGATCATTGGTGATCTAAACGAATTTAAGAAGACATTGATCTTAGGTATTTTAGACTAAATAAAATTCTTATGTTATCGTGGCTTCCACTACATTACCCTCAAAGTTTCAACAGTTTTCAGTTTTGAGTTATAAAGGATTCTGCACAGTAAATTTTCAACTCTTTAGGCCATATTTATCTCCGGTCTTTTAAGATTGAGTTCTTAACTTAATTTGACTTTTTTTAATTCTTTTGGCTAAGAGACAGCTTTTACATCTCTTATTTAAGAGATGATTTTTAAGTTTTCTTAGTTAAAAGTTAAAAATGTATCTTAGAAAAGTTAAGAATCTCTATTAATAGACCTCCAATAAACATGCCTTTTAAGTTAGTTTGACAGTAGGAGCTTGACATGCAGAAGAATCTTGCTCCTCTGACCCAATTGCTCATCAATCAAATTGGTACACTTTAGAATCCTTATGTTCGAAGTATTAAGGCCCATAAGGGTGTTGTATTTATGGGCTTTATTTTTCGGAAAAGGAGATACTTTACGTTGAAAATGGTAACGGCTAAAAGTTGGAAGATTGGGAGGGAAATCGGGGACGCCGTGGTCAAGGCGTCCTGTAACCCTAACCGGAGATGGTACGGGCCTCACATGGCTGCATCGGTTCGTGCAATCTCGGAACGTATACCGCTTGTCGATTTCGTACTCGAGATCAGAGACGCTCGTGTTCGTCTTTTTCTTCTTATTCTTCATCTCAGTGTCTGCAAAGTGTTTGATGAATTGCCTCAAAGAACGAACTTAAGTTTTTTTTTTTTGTAGATTCCGCTGTCCTCTGAGTATGAGTTGTTAAGAAAGTTTTCACCTTTAGCTTCGAAACGGATAGTTGTGTTGAACAAGATGGAGCTGGCGGATCCTTTGGAGTTGAAGAAGTGGATGACTTACTTTCAAGGGAGAAACTATCTGTCTTTTGCAGTAAACTCACATAACAAAGAGTGTGTCAAGAATGTAACATATGTTCTGTTTTGTTTCAGTTCTGTTGTTTTTAATGGCTAAGAGAAACTTAGAAAGACTTTTTGTTTTCAGTTTCTCAACTTCTTGCAGAGTCAGGTTAGGGAATTGCACAAGTCTGGCCATTCTGGTCATACCACAACTATGATGCTTCTTGGGATTCCTAACGTTGGAAAATCCGCTCTCGCCAATTCTCTTCATCAGATCGGGAGGATTAGTGCTGCAGGTAAGTTAACTCACTTATCTCTCATATGATCTTTGCCCGAGTTTCAGGTTCTTCATGATCTAACATGTTTTATTTACAGAGAAAGGGAAGCTAAAGCATACAACAGTTAGTTCACAGCCTGGAGATACTAAAGACATTATGAGCTTGAAGGTTTGTTCCCTTCTTTTCTCACTGTTATTACGTGTCGTACTCTCTACTCCAACCACTCATTTTTCTGTATGCTTACTATCTTCTTGGCTCTCGCATGTGTTAGTTTATGTCTTTGTAAGGCTACTTGCCTTCCTGTTTGTTTGAGGTTGTGCATGCTGCTACTAGTTTAAGTCTGATTAGAGGGTTTATTTGTTTCAGGTCGGTAGCCATCCCAACGTCTATGTCCTAGATACGCCTGGAGTTTTTCCTCCTAAGCTGCTTGATGCTGAGATCTGCTTGAAGTTGGCATTAACAGGTCTGATCAGCACTAAACATCATATCTCGCCCACTATAAAAAATTGATGTATGTTCACTCCTAGAGATAGTGTGGAAACTTACAGGCTTTGTTTTTCCCCCGCAATGTAGGAGCTATTCCGGATGATATAATTGGGGAGACAGAACTAGCACGGTTTTGTCTGACCCTACTAAACTCGAGCCATGAATACAAGAAATGGGCAAAACTGTGCAAATCTCAGGATGTTACAGGAAGTTTATCTAATGAAAGCTCCACATCTAATGCCCAACGTAAGAGGCAGTACCCAACAGATCATACACAGGTACCAGACCAAGACAAAAACATTATTTGCTACTCGGTTGTCTTTCATTTGTTGAATGCATCTTGTTTAATCTATTGCAGGATTTTATAGTTTACGATGTAAGGAGGGTTCTGTACGAGACAATTTCAGCATTTGATGGAAATTTAGAAGATGATATCAGCATGGGAGAACTAATAGATACGCAATTTGCTGCGTTACGAACGGTACTTAGGGTTACAGAAGAAACAACAAGTGAGTTTGTTGATCTAAGAGTTGCTTCTAAGATATTGAATCTATATAGAACTGGTAGACTTGGGCATTACACATTGGAACATGCTTCTTGTTGAGCCAGATCTTAACACAGGCATTTATAAGATTATGTGATTGTGATGATATCTTCTTGTTGGTTAGTTTTGTTAACGGTCAAAAGATCGCTCTTGATTGTGCTTCCATTCCCCGAAGTTTCCTTTTGTCGGTCCACGTTTTGTTGATCCGAAAGGTTCGGTTTTTGTTACGGCCGACTGTTATTTGTTTCGTAAAGAACTGCTTATGATCATGTGTTACAAATATTAGAGAGTAAGTCTTTCACATTGGGAGTTGGAAGAGATACTTAGTAATATGTAAGATATAAAGATCAATTTACTTATCATCAATTGATTTTAGATTAAAAATTCATTTAGCTTAGTATGATATTAGAGCCGAATCCAAATAGTCCAATCCGATTCACATTGATGTAGCTCATCGATCTTTCGAGCAGCGAAAGCATTCAAAGATTGACGATTAAAGAGCTATCATAGAATGAAGGGACGAATTAAACTAAGTCTCCTACTCTGAAAATCGGAAATGATTATTGTAATATACAAAACAGAATGATCATTCCACTTGTTACCAAATGGATTTAGAATGCAATCATATCTAACTTAAAACAAAAACTGGTGGACGAATAGAGAGTGGAATCAATTGATTTGGAAGAAGAAAAGACCGGAATCATGTTGAGTTTGTATGGAAGCATCATCCAGATGCGTGAATGTTTACATATGTTTCATTAAGGTTGTATCTTTGATTATCCTTGTATGTGTTTTTGTGCTTTTAATTTTTTTTTTCTTCTTATATGTGTTCTTATTGAATGTCAAAAACTTTTAGACCGAAAATTTCATTTTAAAAATAGTACCAGAAGCTCGAGAAAAATTATGAATTTTCTTGATTTCTATTCACCTTCTGAGTTCTTACAAACGTTCATATATATAAACCCTAATTATCTACAAAATGTAAGTACTCTTTATTAATTTCTTGTTTTTAGAATTATTTATTGAATTTATATGTAAATATTCTTTATTAATTTCTTTTACGGTTACTCTTAAAAAGTACTGTGCAAAAATAAAAATAAGAAAAATAAGAAAATAAATGAAAAATGATTATTGTTATTGTTTGAATATGAAACTACCGAAAATATATTTTTAACTTACATAGTTGTAGCTTCGTTCAATTAATCATACATAATTTATTTTCAATAAATATATGAATTATATAGAGTCAAATGTGAGAAATAAACAAAAAATAGGTTGTCAACTTGTCATAAACAATATACGTAAGTATTCACAGCTTCACCTATATAACTTTCATTAGAATACACATAACTTCTAAGCCCCAAAAAAGACATGGAGAGCATGTGGAGTTTGGCGATCATGATGATGATACTTATAGTTGACATGATGGTTCTAAGACTGGTTACCTTTACAATGCTAGCATCCATGTATCTAGATCTGGTCAAAGAAGACAACTATCCACTTAAATCTTCAAATTGAAGTTGGCTATGTGTTAGCACATTTACTCTTTATTGGGTTAATGTGTATACCAATGTTTATGGCTTTATAAATAGGGAAGTTGATAATGTTTATATAGGTTCTCAACGAATGTTAGATTTTTATTGGTGCACAAAGATTTAAGACATTTCCAAATGTAGCACGAACTTTATCAATTTCCTATTTTCAGAGTCATAAACATAAATATACACGTAGACACAATCAAGAGTAAATGTGGATATACATAGTCAGAAAACGTTATTTGAAAGTTTTAAGTAGTAGTTGCCTTCTCTGACTAGTTCTAGATTCATGGATGCTACCATTGAATAGTAAGCAATCTTAAAACCATAAGTATCATCGTCATGATCACCAACCTCCACATGCTATCCATGTCTCTCTCATTTCTTTGGGCTTAGAAGTCATGTGTGTTATAAAGGTGAAATTGTGTACACTGTTTTGGCAACCCATTAATTGTGTATTTTTCACATTTAACTTACTATAATTCATATATTAAAATATTAAATTATGATTGATTAATTGCACGAAGCTATAACTTATGTAATTTAAAGTTATTGCTTGGAGAATTTCATATACAAACAAAATAAAAATAATCTTATATAAGGATACGTGTAAAAGAAATTAATAAAGGGTAAACATATGGATTCGGTAAATAATTAGTGTAATATTACACCAATTCCTATTCAATTGTTTTGGTAATATCTATATTGACTCAATACTACAATTATATTATATTTTGTAGTGAAAATTGATTAATGAATAAAAACTAGTTATTAGCTAAAATTTGTAGTATTACCGTTTTTCATTTTAGAATAGAAAATAAAGTGAGTTAAAAAAAATTATTTATTTTTATATTGGAGTGAAAATAATGGGATTAGATATGTGTTTACCCACGTAAAAGAAGCAAGAACCTCAAATTTATATTTTAAAATCAAAATTCAGGACTCCATTTATATAGACAACACACTAGTTCATAAATATTATAAGTGTTTAAGCTCTCTTATTGAGATATTTAATTATAAACATATTCACTATTCTACTATTTCTAAGAACACACAAAAATTCATAAAAAGACAATTTAAAAGAAATTCTTTGGGTCATCTAAAGTGTTCACGTAACAAGTGCGGAGCTACCCATCTTTTTACCACTTTATATCTTCCGCTATGAAAAAGAAACACAACAACAAAAACTGTAGGATTCCTAACCCAAGTCCATCTTCATTTTGTTTTTAAAAGGAAATGTCTGTTAAGACTGTAGCCTATTAGGTCAAATCTAGGATTCTTTCTCCTTTTCTTATAAATAGAAGAGTCTCCTCCTCTTTTTCCCCATCAGAGAAAGTTCTAGCAAAGCTCTGTAGAGATTCCAAGAACCGAGTTGTCAAGACAAGAAAACCCTTGCCGTCGATGACCACCTTCGATGACCACCACCACCGCAGGCTGTCTTCTTCCATCGTAGCTGATATGATTCGTCCTCCACCCTGTTTTGTCGTTGTCTTTTAGTTCTACACGGTAAGTCCTAGACCTACATCTTCTTTTTCTTCTTTTCAACGATTTGTCACTAGGAGTGATAAATCTGATTCCTAATCCATTTCCCTATCTTTTGTTGAGTGTGAGACTGCTGATCTCTGGTTGTGTGGCTATTCTTCTTCCTCTTCTATATCTGGATATGTGTCGTCGAGTAAGGTTAATGTGAGGACATGGCCGTGAACTCTTCTTATGTCTTGCAAGCATTCAAGGTGCAGTCCCTTGTTAATAAAATTTAGGCGTATATAAGATCTATTCGTTTATGTATTGTTTGCATGATAAAACTGTTAGATCTAGTTGTTGATTTGTGTTGATGTGATAAATGCACATAGATCTGGTAGGTTGTTAAAGGATAATTCTGTTGTGGAATTGTTGAATGAGACTAAGTGATTGAGAAAAGGGAATGAATGTTGTGTGTGTTTGTGACACCGAGAACGAGTGTGGACGTGTAAGGGATGTGTGGAAATGTGGAAAGTGGCGCTGGTAGGATTAAGTCACGCCTGGGCATAAGTGACAATGGACCGGAGAACGGACAATGTCGGGTTGAGCCAAAGAAGCCGTGACCAAGTAGTCACATAGGAAATGCAACAAATGGGATTCATGATGGCTCTCCCTGGGGCGTGCACTAGGTCCTAGAGGTCTATGTTTCTTGTCGTTTATTGCACGCTAGTTCTTATTAGGTTGTGACTGTGTTAAATGTTTGTTTGTCCTGATATGAATTTGTAGGTTCCTAGAACTTACCCTAATTGAGTAAACTCAATTACTCACCCCTCTCTTTTGTAGGTACAAACGAGGAGTCGAGGAGTATGGTTCTGGTGGTGTCATCCTTTGGATTTCGTTTTTTTAAAGTTATTTATGAATTCAAAGACGATTACTATATATCCAATTTTTGTTTAAGTTAATTTTATGAAAGACTATGGTTTTTAATGGAATAAATGAGAATTTGGAGAGAAGGGAACGTGAT
Source organism: Moricandia arvensis (assembly GCA_905132765.1). Lineage (NCBI taxonomy): Eukaryota > Viridiplantae > Streptophyta > Magnoliopsida > Brassicales > Brassicaceae > Moricandia > Moricandia arvensis. Next base: position 13,449 of record CAJHQP010010556.1, read on the forward strand.
TGTAATCGAGTATGATCTTAAGGTACGGAGTCCTTACAATTTGGTACAAAGCCATGTTAAACCCAACCGGTACTATCCGGGTGGGTAGGTACTAGTTTATAGGTTATTTTATATCCAGATTTCAAAGTGTTTTTAAATGTTTTGTAAACAAGAGTTTCAAAAGATTAGTGTTAAGACACCACCAAGACCAAAAATCCTACTGTTTCCTTGTTCCTCTAGTTAGTAGGTTATCTTCTAACCCTTTCATTAGTCATCACGCCAAGGAACACTAGAGTTTTGCAAGCTGCAACCACCGTCTATAACGCGTCTGGGATGCCAGCTAGAGCAGAACCTCTTACTACGACGACATCAAGCGCAAACGAGAATCATTTGGAAGAAAAGCCAGAGGTAGATAACTCAACGATGTGAATTCAAAGAAAGAGCAAGTTGTGGCGGATACTATGGGCTTAGGAGAACAATAGGGGTACAATGAAAATAGTGGATACCATATGTCAATGAAGGTGTCACAACAAGAGCTGGAGTCGTGCCACCTTCTCCGAGGGTGCTTTTGAATCAACAACCTTCATCACCGTCTACACGTGAACAAGTGCAAGGACCATCATAACGGGAAGTGAAGAGGCACATGACAAACATTAAGATGGAGCTCTTCGTTGGGGAAACGAATGCTACCGATGCCATAAACGTAAAAAGAACTTGGTGAGAAATATCTATGAAGCCAGATTCCCGTCCAATCACCGCAAGGACCAGGTTATCCACCACCTCAAGGATGACGCCTTGGTATGGAGGGAATGAGTGGTGGAAGTCGTTCGAGGGCTGTATAAGGGCCAGTTCAGTACGCATAATTTGGTGTTGAACTCCCACTAAGTGGGGGAGAATTGTAAGATCCCTAACTCGGGCCCCATCTTCATTTTGTTTTTAAAGGGAAAGGCCCATAGACTGCAGTCTATTAGGTTAAACCTCGCGTTCCTTCCCCTTTCCTTATAAATAGGAGAGCCCCCTCCTCCTTTTCCCCATCAGAAAAAGCCCTAGCGAAGCTCTGTAGAGATTCCAAGAGCCTAGCTGTCAAGACCCAAAAGTCCTAGCCACTGACGACCACCTCCGATGACCACCACCACTGCCAGCCATCGTTTTTCATCGTCACCAATCTACTTCCTCCTTCGCCCTCTTTAGTCGTTGTCTTTTAGTTCTACATGGTAAGCCCAAACCTACATCTCCTTCTTCTTCTTTTCAATGATATGTCACTGGGAGTGATAGATCTGATTACTAATCTCTTTCCCTATCTTTTTTTTTGAGTTTGAGACTGCAGATATGTGGCTGTGTGGCTGCATTATTCTCCCTCTTCTAGATTTGGATATGTGTCGCCAGTAAGACCAAGGTGAGGACCTGACCATGAAATCTTATCATGTCTTGCAAGCCTTCAAGGAGCAGTCCCTTGTTAATAAAGTCTAGGTGTATATAAGATAAATTCATTTATGTATTGTTTGCTTGATAAAACTGTTAAATCTAATTGTTGATTTGTGCTGATGTGATAAAAGCACATAGATATGTTAAGTTATTACATGATAAATTGGTTGTGTGGATTGTTGAATTACACTTAAGTAATTGAGAAATTGAATGAATGTTGTATGTGGTTGTGATACCGAGAATTGGTGTGGTCATGTGGGGATGTGTGGGAAGTGGCGCTGGTAGAATCGAGTCTGAGTATGAGCATCAGTGACGATGGGACCAGAGGACAGACGGTGTCGGGTGATGTGCTCAAATTAACCTTAAGAGCTATTTTCTGAATAAGAGGTGCAGTTGTCTTACTTAAGGATCAAATCCACAGAGACTCTGAGACTACACAATAGATTTATCGTCTTTAAAATAAAGCTAAAACTGTATAAAGCAGTAAACAGAGAGATTAAGTGTTGTAAGTTACCAAGATGAGATGAAGCTAGACTTAGGTGAACTCTTAGCTGTAATAGGAATGCAAACTAATTATGCTATCAGGGATGTATTAAGGTAAAGTTCTCAAACTCAAACATAAATTTATGGTTTATCAACTTTTGTGTCTAAACCTAAGACTCAAACTCTTGTATGTAAATCCTCAGGGAGTGTCGATCGATAACCACTTATGATTGTCGATTGATACTACTTCTAGACAAGCCTTAGCGAATAGGTTAGATAGGTTCTCTAACTTCCTAGACCAACTTTCGTATGTGCGTAGCCAATTAGATCATACTAGTCTTAATTAAGGTAGTAAACTAAGCATTCGCTTGCGCCAAGTTATCTTAAGATCTAGGTTTAAGGTGATCAATCATAATCCTAGCAGTAAGAACAACTAGATGAAGAACTTATTAATTTCCCTAACAACAATACAGTTTAGCAAACCATTAGCAACCCTTGAAGAACCCTACATCTACCAATAAGACTACTCAGACATAATCATAGAGAACATGGAATTAATCTGAATAAATAGCACAAAACCAAATAGAAAGAATAGATAAAACAAAAGGACTTCAAGATCTTCTCTCAGAAGGTGTTCAGATCTCTTTCTCCTCTAGAGTAATGAAGTGTAAAAGAAGTGTTGTTCACATAATAATAGAAAACCCTAATAAATAGCCTAACATGCAGCCAATGACTTGTTGTGCAATTCTTGTAATTTTCTCAAATCATCATAAAACCCTTGGAAGGCTGCGGTGTCGATTGACACACATGGGTCAGTATTGATCGATATTCTTCATAAGAACATACTCTGACTTCAAGTTTTTAGGAGATCTTCCTCAAAGCTCCAAAATGATGCAAAAACTCCAATGTTGTCTAATATGTATCTAAACCTGAAAAGACTCTAAACAACTCCATATGCATATAAAAGCCTCTAAAAACATCCTTATATTATGGATGAAAATAGGTAAAATCCATGACATATCAATTCCTCCAGACTTATCATTTTCTTCTCTAATCCATATCTTCTCTCTTTTTCTCTCTTCTCTGAATCTCTTTTTCCTCTTTTTATTTATTTATCTTTTTTGACAAAGTGTAGGAGCATAATGGAGTCATTTGTAATGTATCTACCCCTCGCTTCCAACAATGTGATCATTCATTTAAAAATTTGAATAATGGGGTCCCATGTAATTTACCTACCTCTCGGCATCTTTCAGGAAATCATCTCAATCTTTTATTTTGTAGATGCCGAAGAGAGAGAGAGAGAGAGAGGGAGGGAGAGAGAGAGAGAGAGAGAGAGAGAGAGAAGGGAACCAGAAACTCACAGACTTTTACCTTCTAAACTTGCAGGAGGAATCCGATCATGTGTATACTAAGCCCCAAGAAAAGCATATTAAGTTCAACTAGGTTGGAGGTTGCTTTGGTTTCTCCTAACTTCCCCGGAAGTGTGAGTGTTACAGGCATGTTGATATACTTTGACTTTTCCATTCAATACAATCAGAATAACAACAACTCAAAATGGTGCTAGAATGTGGTTAGGTGTTATTATTCCAAGAAAAAGTTCATAGTCTCCAATTGACTCTCTCTGTTTAACTCAATAAAACAATTTTAAAATGACCAAATAAAACTTAAAAAAAAACACAACATCAGTAACTTCCTCCCCCAAATTTAAACAACATTGTCCCCACTATTATTTAGTCTAAGTTTGGTGAAATAATAAATAAATTTAGAAATTTTCTAGTTTATAAGATGAAAATTTGTACCTCTCTACCTCAAGTGTCGATCGCCACGACCTACTCGGTGTCAATCGATACTGATCATACATAGTAAATCTAATCTCGTGATAAGTGTTAGGTGGCCCAAATCATAAGATTTGTGTAACGCCCCGACCACCCATGGCTAACGGGCCACCCACGCCCGCTCTCTCGGCCCATGGGCCCCATCCCGTTCGATAGCCATGCGTTAATTTTCTAAGGCTCGAAATCATTGTTTACTGACCTTGCAATCACCACCCGACCTTTTCCCGTGTTTTGGCCTCACTCGCACAGTATCGCGAATCACTTCCCGATAAGTCACCCATCCTTTCGCTACTCCAGCTCAAGCATGCTTAACCATGGATTTCTAAACGGATGTGTGACAGAAAAGGTAAGTCAACTTTGGTGACATAGGTAGTCAAATCAAATCTCTTAAGTCTTTCCACATATCACAACTCGGGATGTCACAATTCACCCCCTCTCAAAAAATGCAACACCCTCGTTGCACCCCACAACAGGTCTCAAGATGCCTCTCGGGTCAGAACCGAGATGGCTAACCAGCTCTGATACCACTTGTAATGCCCCGACCGCCCACGGCTAATGAACCACCCACGCCCGCTCTCTCGGCCCATGGGCTCCATCCCGTTCCAACGGTCGGTGCGTAAATTTTCCAAGGCTCGAAATCATTGTTTACTGACCCTGTAATCACCACCTGACATTTCCCCGTGTTTTGGCCTCACTCGCACGGTATCGCGAATCACTTCCTGATAGGTCACCCATCCTTTTACTACTCCATACAAAGCACGCTTAACCCTGGAGTTCTAAACGGATGAGTGACGGAAAATGTAAATCAACTTTGGTGAAATAGGTAGGAAAATCAATTCTCTTAAGCCTTTCCACATATCACAACTCGGGATGTTACAATTTGGTTCATCAGTCAACCTACTTAACATTGTTAGACACACAACACACGTCAATAACAAGATAGTAAATAGACTCGAAACCTAGCAAAGCAAATCAAAGAAATAAATAGCAAGCATAAATCCTAATAAAACAAAAATAAAAACATAAGTAGATGGGGAGTAAAAGATAAGACTT
>CAJHQP010010557.1:0-18222 GCA_905132765.1 Moricandia arvensis
ATTAAGGAAGATAAATTAGTATATATCCGAAAATCTTTCAGTTCTTTATCACAAACTATTTCTTATAATCTTGTCTTAATATCACTTTGACCTAATATTATGAAAGCTAATAAAATATTTAAATAATTAATAAGATAAGTAAAGTTATTTTTATATATTAAATTAAATGGATCCCAGCACTTATAAAATTCTTGAAAAATATATTCATCTTCTGCTTATATTTAAAATTAAATTCCATTTCATAGTTAATCCGATTTTCTTCCATCCCACACTTAAAAAATTATTAGAAATTGATATAATTCGAGCATAATTAATACAAATTTGCTAAAATATATAATATCTCGAACCCAATAGATTCAGGTCCCATCATTTGTAGATCTGAAATGCTTGAATCGATATAAAATATTCGTGTGATATGAATAAAAAATCGGTCCCATCCTTACTCCCTCTTGACTCTACATCTATTTCGGATTATAAAATTGTAATATTTTTTGATTGCTTACAATCTATAACTCGTATATTATTCAATCCATTAACTCTAACAGGACATAGGTCTCAATGTGCAACTTTGTCTGTTCTTGCAACACTCTCGCACCGTAATTTCTATATCGTCTAAAAAAGCACTGGACTAGTTCCTCTTTAAAGCGTTAAAACTTGTTAACGTCTCCCTGATAGCCATGCCTCAAAGCACACCACACCACCCGCACCATCCTGCACCACACACTTTTTTGAATTAAGTTCTTCGCGATCTATAGTAGAAAATCCTTTGTATATAGTACTTGCAACACCCTTCTGGTTTTTTGATATCAAACTCGTCAACGGTCATTCTTATAATTCTGATCGTCTCTATATCCGCTCCACATTAATCACATCACTATTTTAGAATCACTGGAAATACTCACATTTCTTAAAATCTCGTGAGTCATATTCTTATTCTTAATTGGTGAGTATTTCGCATTATTCATATCAACCTGTAGGGCATTGATGTAGCATATTGTGGTTTAATAAGAACATAAGAAACTATTGCACAAAAAGATCTCATGCGCCGTGCTTATTATACTCATTTCGCTAAGAGACGAACTCCACGGTTAGAGATGAAATCCATAAATTGTACCCAGTCTTTTTGTGGAAACAGTTGCAGTTTATAGTTTATGTATCAGCAGTCATCATTATGTCTAAAATTTTTTAGTTATAAACAATACCAGAAACAAATTTTCTAAGATTCTTATATATAATATTTGATCCCATTGATGTGTTATAAGTGTCCTTACATAACAACATATAACTACACTCACAGAGTTAAAATGAGTAGATGATTACTAAATATGGGTAAGGAATTAACTACAATAGCACGCACACACACATATCACTCAAAATAATAGTGTCCACAATACGTAGTGCTTTAAAGTATATAGTAATTTTTGTCGTTTAATTAAGAAAGGACCTCGATCACATCATCACTTCCAATCGTCTAATTAATTCCATTGATAAAATAAGTTAGTATAATGAAAATATATAGCTAAAATACCATGTCTTAAGATGAACCCAAGCTTATTTTGTAAAAGATAATACTAAAGAATCATCTACCTCAAAGTTATACAGGTTTTAATTAATATATACTAGGATTCACAAACAGACAACACTTGCTATTAGGTAGTTTTGTTGATGAAACCCATTTCTAATTATAAAAACTTAACCTAAACAAAGCCATCCATTGACAAAAAACTCGTCTTACCTAAAATAAAATTACTGAGAAAACAAAGTGAATTTCCGTGTATTTTTCATTCTTCGTCTTCCTCCCAAAATTCTCTATTTATTTTTTGTAAAATGAAATTTGATTCTTTAGAATTTTTTTTCAAGAAAACTTGTATTTAATGATTTTCTTTATTATCTGGTGTGTCTATTTATCGTAGAATACATCTCATTTATATTGGTACTGTTTAATTCACATTTTCAAATTGGAATGTTAATTTTTGTGCTTTAGAAAGGCTTATTGGAGGTTTTTATTTTTTCTCCAATCATACGTTGTTGTAACTAGCCTTTGTGAAGATGATCTCAATTCCAAAGTTAATAGGTTAATCATTGTATAAAATCTTCAAAATTTAAGTTGATTGAATATATGAGTTTCGTCAATAAACCTATCAAATATGATTTGGTAGGATTTAAAAGAAACTATATTTGAAAATCATTGTATTATGATATTTAAATTTTCAAAATTAATAAATTTGTATTTCTTTTAATTCAAAATTTTAAATATTTTTGAAAGAAAAAAAATAAAAGTTTTTTTACATAAAATTATTCAAGTTTTTATATATTTTTCTGTTTTTATAAAACAATAAAAAATCAAAATAGAGTTCTTAAGAATACAAATTATCATTTTAAATAATTGTTAATGTTAAATATATATTTTCAAATACTCTGAAATTTCATCAAATCACCTTAAAATTTATAATAATAAATTTTAAATCTCATGTTTGAAAGATTTTTTGAAAGAATTTTTGAGAGAATATTTAACATTGTTTATAGAATTTTTATTGATAATATTGAATAATTTATTGTTAGATAATATAAATTTAAATGTAAAATTTGTAATAATAAATGATTTTTGTAATATCGACAACTATAATCAGTGTTTATGATAACATTGGTAAACGTTGAAATTAATTTCATTAAATTATCTTCACCAATCATTAATGAAGTAAAATTAGTTTATAAGAGTTTAGTAAGGTTTATATTATAAATATGTATAATAAAAAAAACATAAAAGTATGTTATTAAAAAATTGTCTAGGGCATCTAACAATGTTGGACTGGTACTGTCCATTCATTCCATGAACATTTTTGCCTTTGAAAGGTTTGGTATTAGGCATCGAAAATGGAAAAGAAATTAGGTATCGAAAATTCGATATAAGAAGATAGGTTGGTTTGACGTTGATTTAAGTAGAAGTACAATATTACTAACAAAGACACTGTTTTCTGATGATCTCATCGTTGATGTTTCGACATTCATATTGCATCCTAATTTACAATTTTGAAGCTAATGATGCAAGATCATTGTGCGTGTGTTTCCAAAAATTTGGATGCCTTAAGCGGATGTTTATATTTTTAAAATTGAGGTACGGCTTTGTGTTAACAAATTTTCAGTAACAAATCCAGCAACATCTAGCTCCCTGAATATTCTTAATGTATTGTCTCCATTGTTGTCTCTTCTTCATTGCTGGCATAATAAGATCTAATACGTATTCGAACAAAACATGACAGCTTGTAGAAACTTATACTAAGAGATATATGATGATCTAGTCAAATAAAAAGTTAGGCTATTGTAGATTCAGAAACCTATTCGTATACAATATAAGGGTAGGGGAATCTTGTATAGTTGTATTCGTGGACCTCGTGGTACGTATATTTCTTTTTCATGTTTCTAATTTCTCGTAGCGTTATATTGTTTAATGGGGGAGACCAAAAAATGTTCAGCAATATAAAAATATAATTAGTGCAACATGACAGAAGAGAAGCAAAACTAAACAAAGAGTTTATTCACCAAATTATTGAGAATATATATATATTTAATAGCCTCGTTAATATTAGTAGGTTCTGTGTCTGTTGAGTTGTATATTATGAACTCTTCCTTTCATATCTTATACTCTTTTTGTTTCTACTAAATTAGTAACAAGAACTAAGTTGTCATTTACTTGGCCAAACGACATGAAACCATTTTTAGGACTCATTTGAAAGCCATGAGCCAGGTAATTAGTCGGTACTGTCTTTGTAACACCCCGCTCCCCCGGATCCGATCCGGGGTTATGAGAATAGAGTTATGAACACGGGTCTACTCATTTTAAACCACCCATCGTGTCCGTTACCGGTCCCAGGAGTCATCGGACGCATTATCCTTCGCTCAAATACCAACCCAACCATATCCACATACTACTACTTACAGTCCTGCACATAGGAAAATGGAAAGGAGGGCATGAGTAAATGGGTTACTCAGTGACGCGGTTCTAGACCAGCCTCTTCGCATGAACTCTACACTAGTTAATGCGAAACGAGAGCTGACAAGCCACTACAATCAATCATTCAAATGCATCACACGATACCACACAACATCATTTCCATGCTTTTCTACCAACCTAGCGATCACACAATACAATGAACTCAGTCACTGCCTCAACATAGATTTATATTTAAGTGTTCTAGACCTCTAGACTCATCCAGGACCTATTCGCCTGCGGACCTGTCTCTGCCACGAGCGACCCTAATCGTTATCGACAGCGCTGCTAACTCATACCGTAAACCACGGCTTCCTCCCCATCGTTACCTCCCTTCTTCTTCGACGCGTTCTAAAGCACTAAAAATTATCGACGGCATTCGTTATTTCCCTAACTTAATTGATCGACGGCATTTGCCCAAACAGATGATCGACGGCTTTCGCCCAAACAAATTGATCGATGGCTTTCGCCCAAATGTAATTGATCGACGGCTTTCGCCCAAGTAAATTGATAGAGGGCTTTCGCCCAAGCAAATTGATCGACGGCTTTCGCCCCAAATATAATTGATCGACGGCTTTCGCCCAAACATAATTGATCGACGGGGTACAACACCCAACAGTCAAATTGACTTCCAAATTTATCACACAACCGGTTATTCTTTAACTGTCGGGTTACATCTAGGTTCTTTCATCGTAACAATCAACGTACTCTCAACACATCACATTCATTCTTATCATCATTCATTCTTATTTCTCATTTCTCATTTCTCATTTCTCATTTTTCATTTCTCATTTCTCATTACTCATTCACATTTCTCAATAACATTTCTTATTTCTATCATGCCGTCACGCGGTCATTGTCCGTTCATGGTTTCATCACTTAGCTTACCGCGGGTACCTAATGTTAGGCTACTGTCCCGCGGTGACTCATCACATTCTAGACGCCACCCGTTTTCGGTGTCTCAAACAGGACTACAAACATGTGCATTGACTCGTTCTCATTTCACATTCTCAATCTCATTTTCATTCTAATTCTCATTTTCATTAACATTTCTCATTAACCTTAACTTGACCTTAACAAGTTCATTAGATGTCACCCATTCTCGGTGTCACACACATACTTCACTTTACATTCATACAAACATACACACATACATGATACCAATTGTAATCTCTTGTACCACTTTCATTCTTCATTCACAACATCACTATTAACCTAGGCGTGCACTTCTTTCTAGCAACCTAGCTTTCATCATCATTCATCATCAATCATCACATAATAAACATGCACACAAGCAATCATTCATCATAAATCATCCACATCAACACAAGGCAGTTCGTTAAGTCCTTTAAACAATGTGAATGTTCTTATGCAACATGATCCATTCATCTAACAACCTAACTCCCATTATGATCTAACAACTTAAATTTCAATCAAGGACTATCCGAACCCTAGTTCCAACATCAACCAATATAAAGGACATGAGAAGAAACTGGGTTCGAATCACCTCACCTTAGGAATAGATCTGAGATCTAGAGATCTGGATCTGGAAACGGGAATAGCGATCTAAGAGAATCCAAACCGATCAGCACTCGACCACCACCACTCGCGATCATGGCGGCTCACGGCAAGGAGAGAAGAAGCGCCTGCAAGAAGAGAGAGGAAGGCGTGCGGCGAAGAGAGAGAGAGAGAAGAGAGAGATCATAGAGAGAGAGGAGAGAACTCGACGTCTAGGGCTTTCATCTCCTGGAATTTCTCTGCAGAGCTTCGCTAGAGTTTGTGAATGAGAGAAAAGAGAAGGGGGCTGCCTTTATTTATAAGAAATGAAGGAGAAACCTAGGTCTTAACCCTAATGGTCCGCAGACAAGGCTTTTGTTACAAAAATTTTAAAGCCCAAGTTTTGGGATGTTACAGTCTTCCTATACATTTTAGTTGGTTTCAGCGCAGATACCCTTCGATTAGCCGAAAAAATATGTGAACCGTACAAAATAAAATAGACTTGGTTCACTCACGGTACGCCAAAATTACATGGCTTCACTATGTTTAATAGACTCGCAACTTTAGATAGAGTGGCGATGTGGAGCATGAAAGTTTGTATATTCTCACATGATTACAAACGTACATGGAGGAATCCTATTAAGCTAATTGCAGTTGATAGATCCTCAAAACAAGGAGGGAATATAGGAACAGAATAACTAAACATAACATGAATATTTGATATGTTACTTCACCCTTCCGCAGTGAGATCGTTGGCGCAACGAACGATCAAGCTGGATCGAAACTCTGTGAACAGCGATGTTTATAAGTCCTTGGTGAAAATGTCCGCATATTGGAGGGAGGATGGAACGTGGATGACTTTTACTTGGGCCAAGTGCAACTTTCTCCCATACAAAGTGAAGATCGATTTCAATATGCTTTGTGTGTGATGCTTCACTGGAGTAGAGGATAAATACATTGAACTGATGTTGTCGCAGAACACCAAGGTAGTTGTGCGAAGAGGACAGTCAAGCTCAAGCAGGAGATTGTATAGGAAACAAGTTTCGGCTACTGCATTTGCAATCTTTGTATTCAGCTTCATGATTTCAAGTTCTCTCCAATATAGACAGCATAGCCTGAAGTGGAGCGTCTGGTGTCGGGACAACCAGCCCAATCGGCATCAGAGTATGCCGTGAGAGTGTTGAGTTTTGACTTGTAAATTTGAAGACCATGAGAGCTGGTTCCTTGAATGTATCTGATTATACGCCTAAGGGCGCTCATATGTTGCTCGCGAGGATCATGCATAAAAAAGACAGATTTGTTGGACTGCATAGGCAATGTCCGGCCTAGTGAAGGTGAGGTATTGAAGAGCTCCGACGAGGCTGTGATACTCAGTCGGATTCTTGATATGATCCCCTGTTTTTCCAGATATTTTTGAGTTGACGTCGATAGGAGTTGAAACCGGCTTGCACTCAGACATTCCAGCTCGTGTTTTAATCTCTGTTGCATATTTTTTTGTGTCAGTAAAACTCCCATCTTGTTGTACTCTACTTTAACTCCAAGGAAATAATTCAGCTTTCCCATGTCTGAAATCAGAAACTCTTGCTTTAGCTTCGAAATTATTCTTGAAATCAATGCTTTTGTGGAGCTTGTTAGTACAATGTCGTCGGCATAAAGTAGGAAGTAAGCTAGTTGTTTTCCTTGTCGAAGAACAAACAGAGATGGATCACATTTTCTAGAAACAAAACCAAAGCGAAAGAGATATGTTGCAAACCGAGCATTCCAAGCACGTGGAACTTGTTTTAAGCCATAGAGAGCTTTTTGTAACTTGCAGAGATGTTGTGGCTTTGTTTTGTCTACAAATCTTGTTAGATGATACATATTGATTGTCTCAGAGATAGAGCTGTATAGAAATGTGTTCTTGTCGTCTAACTGGCGCATATCCCATCCATTAGAGACGCAACATTGAGCACCATCCATATTGTCACATGCTTGACTACGGGGCTAAACGTCTCGTCGAGGTCTACTCCTGCTTGCTGAGAGTTGCCATTTGCTAATAGACGAGCTATATGGTGAGTTGGAACTCCATCTGCATCATGTTTGAGCTTATACAACCACAAAGAATTAATAATGGTAGCTCCATAAGGTCTAGGGTACTAGACTCCAAGTCTTATTTTTAATCTGAGCATCGTACTCTTTCGTCATAGTCGGGTCCCAGTTCGGATCATCTAAAGCTTTTTAGTGGCTTGTGGAAATCCTAGACACAGAAGAAGTGTATAGAGAAAAAAAACTTCTTTGTTTTACAATGACTCTCGTAGTCGGAAGAGATGTTGGCTGAGCGAGAGAGTGACTTGTTGCAGTATTTGACGAGGCAGCATGTTGAAGCGGAGAGGAAACTGGCTCTATTTAAAGTGCTTGAAGAATTTCCTTGAAGATTGGGAAGACTGCATTTGTTTCAAGAAAATCATAGATTCGAGAATTTTCTGAGGATTTTTCTGCTTTAGGAAAAGTATGTTCATCAAACCCACATGTCTAGATATAATAATACGATTGGTTTTAAGATCTAGAATCTATATCCTCGATGTTGAGTAGGATAACCAAGAAACAAACATGGAGCAGAGCGAGGTGGAAGTTTGTTTGTGGTTGATGTGTGTACATTCGGAAAACAAAGACACCCAAAAAATACGAAGGTGATTGTATGTGGGTTTTTGTTTGAACAGTTTGAAGTGAGGTGTTTCATTAACGATAAATGAGGAAGGAAGAATGTTCAGTACATGAGCTGCAACATGAAGAGCTTCAGCCCAGTAAGATGGAGACAAATGCATTTGGAACAGCAAAGTTCGAATGGCATTGTTCAATGTTTTTATCAATCTTTCAGACTTGCCATTTTGTTGAGAAGTATGAGGGAAAGAAAACCTGAAAGAGATTCCATGGTTAGAAAAATGATTATGAAAATTAGAGTTATCATATTCTCCACCATTATCGCATTGAAACGTATGAATGCTCGATTTGAATTGACTCTGACTTAGACACTGAACTGTAAATTTTTTGAGAAAACATCACTTTTTCTGCGAATTGAATAAACCCATAAATAGTGTGAGAAATCATCAAGAAACAGAACATAAAAAATGACAGCCTCTAGTGTTGGGGACCGGAGAGGCCCAGACATCAGAATGGATGATTTCAAATGGTTTAGAACTTTGAGTCTGAGATTTTTGAAAAGAAAATTTTAAGTGTCTCCCAATTTGACAAGCATTGCAACAAGTAAGCATGTTGTCTTTATTACAAGAGATGAAGCCAAACGAAATAAGAGAATTGAGAGTGCCATTATTGGTATGAACCAAACGCCTATGCCATAGTGAAGGATACTCGTTGGTGACTGCCAATGTCGTGGGTTTATTGAGATAGGAGGGCACTGGATAGAGGTCACTTGTATTGTCACTACGGAGTAGAACTTTCCGAGACTGCAGATCCTTCAAAAAGAAACCAACTGGGTCAAATTCAACCGAGAACCAGTTGTCAGTAGTGAATCGATGAACGAAAACAAGGTTTTTGACAATATTAGATGCAACAATGACGTTTTTTAAGTGTGAAAGACGAGATTGAGAAGGTATAGAAGTGTAACCAGTGGGCTGTACCGGTATGGAAGAACCATTGCCAACAGTGACGGTGTTTTCGGTGTTCATATTAAAAACAGATTGAAGCATACCTGATGAGGAAGCTAGATGAGGAGAGGCACCATTGTCCATGAACCAGCCATTTGATACGGATCAGCAATCATCATTGTCTTAAATACCTCAGCGAAATCTCTTGTCGGCTGGAGAGATGTGTCAGCCAAGTGAGCCTGAGGTGGAGCTGATTGAGCTTGTGGTGCATACTGACGAAGATGGTAGAAGTCTTGTGGAAATAGTTGCCACGGATTTTTCTGCTGATGATGATAGTTGTTGTACGCTCCATACCAGTATGGTGGTTGTGTCCAATTGTTGTATGGAGGTCGTTGGTGAAAGTTTTTGTTGTAACGACTTTGTTTCTGTTTCGTCTGTTATTTTTTCTTGAATTGTTGTAATGCTGTTGTGGATGGTTCTGCTGCTGTGGCTGGTTTGGACGATTGGTCGCAACTAGAGCTGTTGAAGAAGAAACATGATCGTTGTGAGAAGCAGTCACCTTGTGTGTCTTCTTCAGTCTCGTCTCCTCCATCTCTAACATATTCTTTGCATCTTCAAACGATGGACAAGTCTTCTGGTTCTTGATCACATTAAGTACATAGTCAAACTTTTCATTCAAATAGCATATACATTGCCAGAGTTTTATCAGCTACTAGTGAGTCAAGATTGGCGAGTAGATCTGAAATTGACTTGAGTTGCTGACAGTAGTCATGTATGGATAAATCTCCAATCTCCTTGTTGCGAAGCTCGTTTTCTAGCTGCATCACATGGGCTTCTTTGTTGTTTCTGAATGATTTTCAATTAAAGTCCAAATATCGTGTGCGTTCCCACCTTTTTGAAAGTCGATTTGAATAACGGCTATGTGAGAATACCGTATAGACATAACTTCACAATCACATCACGCTTATGCCAAGCAGCATCGTCATCGCCAGTTGGAGTGGTGGTTCTGTCAACATGTCTGAGAACAAAGAAGGTGAGACAGTGCATGAGGAACAACTCTCTCCACGCATCCTAGTTGCATTCATCAAGATCTAAGACAGGCAGAATGTGGGATTTTATATTTGTGACTCCAAAGACTCTCTCAGTTGAGGTGTTTTGAGCGGCATCGAAGATGTAGAAGAGCTCAGAGTGAAACACGAAAAAATAAAAGTAAGAAGGATTAGAGGGTAAGCTCTGACACCATGAAAGTTTGTATATTCTCACATGATTACAAACGTACATGGAGGAGCCTATATATTCTAACTACAGTTGATAGATCCTCAAAACAAGGAGGGAATAGATGAACAAAATAACTAAACGTAACAAGAATATTTTGAAAGTGCAAAGATGACACCACAATAGTAATGGAGAAAGTAAGCCGAGATACAAACAAATACAAGCAAGCACCTATGCTTTATTTAGAATCTCCTTTAAACAATCATTTACAAGATCTGCTTAATTCAGCTTTTACACGTCTTGTGTTAACACCCTAACACACGCTACTGAAAGATTCCTAAGCTACACCGCTTATTTCCATCCTCCGTCAAGTACTTATGCCACTGCTTCAGCATAATCCAGAACACTTCCAAGAGCTTCTCTCTCTCTCTCTCTATCTATCTCTTTATAAGATCAGCTTCTATATATTTGTCTCTCTACAGACAACCCCATAGTTATCTTGTATTATTCTTCATGTTCCTGAAACCCTTGTCTCCAAGGCAACATGGATATGGACATCTTCCATATTAATAAGTGCAATTTTTCTTTTCCTGGAATGCACTTATTCCTCTTTCCTTAAGTCATAAACTTACTCCTCAAGTTTACTCCTATTTCCCTTATCTCCAAGATACACCATTTCTCTCCAAGTTTACATGACTCCAACTCAGCATCTTGACTCCACATGTTCTTCACCACTCAACATGATGTCTACTTCAGCAACTACGTCAGCGACTACTTTAGGGCATACATATATTACATCTTCGATATCCTCCTTTTAGCTTTGTGTGCCGATTAAGCACAACCTTCTTCTTGTTCAACAACCATGGTCCTCTCCTGAAAACTTCCACACTAAATGTGCTTTCCCCCCCCCACGAGATGTGCCCCACACCATACTTTACTCCCCATGAGATATGCATTCTCTGCATTTGGACGTCCATCATCATGCTTTTCTCCCCCCCCCCCAAGATATAGGCACTCCTTGGACCAAAACATCACCACTTCTCCCCCTGCTTGATTGCATACTTAGCTAAAACAGATGCTTAGATGTCAAGTCTTACTGACATACCCGTCTGCTTCTTCATGCGTAATCATGATACAGTCTCTACTGCAGCGGAATATATTACAAGTACTGCATCACAATCCGATGCACCTTTCGAACTACCTTTCGACCCACTTCTGCTGAGGACCTGGCTTCCTTCATGTGTCGTCTTCTTGGCCATGAGCCCCTCCTAGTCCACGCTGAGTGCACTTTGCACTCGTTGCTATTGTCTTGGAGTGATTTCACTATCACCCTCCTGATGATCACCTCGTATCACTTCCTGACGCACTTCGATCTTTTTCCCCTTTGTACCACAAATAACTCCGTCTCCTGGCTCAAAGCTTGACACTTCTTGATCAGCCTCAAGATCACTCCTAACAGATCTGCATCCTTCTTCTAATGTCACATCTTTGATCTCATCAAGTAAGTCACGCTTGGCTAACACCACCTTTTAAACTCTTTTGGGTTCAATGAACGTCTTGTTCACACTCTTGGCCATGTTTATGCTCTTCTCACGAGCAAAACAGTCCACCGTTTTGTGTCTAACCTTCCCACAAAACCAATAGCACATCTGATGTTCCTTCTTGTTTGGCCTGACACAGTTGCTGATACACCGATCAGTCTCCTTCCTTGTACTAGATGCAAAATCATGCTTCAGAACCTCTTGTCTGACCTTCATGTTGTTGCACTGATGTACTACCTTTGGCTTTTTACTCACATCTACACGTTGTAGAACTTCATGTCGTACTCCTTGTCATACGTCCCGACGAACTTCTTTGGGCTCTCTTTTTGATGTGCTCCCTCGCACAAAGTGTGACAGCCCCTTCTTATGTTCTTCAGTACTCTTAGCTCATTGGTGTCTCAGTCCCCAATTCGCCTTGGATAGTTGTCCCATCGAGAGAATCTTATCCAAATCTTTGGTTCCACTATTAAGTATCCTGGCCCGCTTGTGACTCTCAGCCAAATCACGTTCAAGCATCCTTGCTCTCCCATGTTCACCAGTAGCAACCTACCTCATCTTGCTAACTTCCTACTCAAGAGACTCATTCTTCTCTTTTATACCCGGAAGTTCTTCAACCAGTCTTTCAACCAGTTCACTTTGCTTCTCCTCCTGCTTACGACTCTACACCAGGTCATGTTGAAATCTCATATTCTCATTCTTGATATTCAACCATTTGTTAAGAAGCACGTGATACTCCCCATCATTTGTATCAACATCTGAGTCCGAGGACTCACTGAATTCGTCCTTGTGTGCACCAAATGCAACATGTTTCTTCATCACCTTTATATCTTCTTCAGACTCTGAATGATTAGACAACTGCAATGGAACTCCTTTTCCCTTGTTTGAGTTTGGACATTCACGTTGTGTGCTTCTAACACCTTTACACTCAGAACATTTAAGTTCTCTTCGTTGTGATACTGGACAGTCACCCCTTATGTGACCAACGCCATCACACTCATAAAACTTGATACGTTCTCTTTTTCTGCCATTGCCACGATCGCCTCTATGGCGACCATACTGATTCCTCCCACCATAAGGATCCATCTTCTTACCAAAATTCTTAGCCAACATACCAACAACATCTTCAATCTTCCGAAGTCTATTTGTATCTTTGTTAGATACAAGTGCTATACTCCTTGATGCACCACTTGACGTAGAGACTGAGCTACTATATGTCTCCATCTCTTCTGCCTTCAGCATACCTAAAAGTTTGTCAAATTTGAGCTCATCTGTGTTTGTAGTCATCTTAAAGACCGCCTTATGAGCTTCAAACCTTGTTAGAAGACAACATAGTAACTTATTTACTAGATTCTTCTCTTTGTACTTCTTTCCAAGTACATATGCTTCATGCACCATAGCACTGAGTTTGGCACTGAAGCTTCCCACAGAATCCGCATCAGACCACTTAAGATTCTCAAACAGCGACCCAAGATGATCTATGTGTGTCCTCTTGACACTTTTATCTCCTTCAAATGAGTTCAACAGGATCTCCCACGCCTATTTAGCTGAAGTACTCCCCTGAATCAGCTGGAACTGTTTCGCTTCAACGGCTCCAAAAATCACCGACACCGCCTCTTCATTAAATTTTGATGCATTGCGTTCTGCCTCTGACCAATCCTCTTTCGGCTTAGGCTTCTTCTCATCTCATGTGACTATGGTAGGCTCCTCCCAACCAACCTCCATAACTGTACACGCATCTTCATTGATTCCTCGAATCATCTCCTTCATGTGAGCCTGCCATTTGACCATACTGGTCCGCGGTCAACATGATTGCCTTCTGCATCGAAATAATTGTGTATATCTTCACCTTCAGGATCACACCAGTAACTTAGGTGACCCGCTCTGATACCAATCGTAAGTGCAAAAATGACACCACAATAGTAATGCATAAAGTAAACCGAGAGACAAACAAATACAAGCAAGCACCTATGCTTTATTAGAATCTCCTTTAAACAATTTATTACAAGATCTGCTTAATTCAGATTTTACATGTCTTGTGTTAACACCCTAACACACGCTACTGGAAGATTCCTAAGCTACACCGCTTATGCCTCTCCTCCATTACGTACTTCAGCCACTGCTTCAGTACAACCCAGAACACTTTCAAGAGCTTCTATCTCTCTCTATAAGATCAGCTTATGTGTCTCTGTCTCTCTACAAACGACCCCATGGTTATCTTATATTATTCTCCACGTTCTTGAAACCCTAGTCTCCAAGGCAACATGGATATGAACATCTTCCATATCAATAAGTGCAACTCTCTTTTTCTTGGAATGCACTTATTCCTCTTTCCTTAATTCATAAATTTGTTTCGTCTACACGGTTCCAGCTCATCATCTTGACTCCACATGGTCTTCACCACTCAACACGACGTCAGCTTCATCAACTATGTCAGCGACTACTTTGGGGCATACATCTTAAATCTTCATATTTTACATATTCTTTCAGAGAAGTGGTATATGTATTTTGTGTCGTAGTACATCAGAAACTTGCTTTGATTATCCCTAAACATCTCTAATTTGGAAGAAGGTAAGTAGGTAACTCGAGGAATTTCAGAAAGGTGATGCAGAAACAATTGGCCTTGTATCATTGTGGATAAAACGCTTGATAGAATCTCCAACATCTGCATCAGATACACCTTCCAATGTGTTATGGAGAGAACGTAATCAACGAAGACATGTTTACCCCCCCCCATCCTATGACTAGTCTGTCATTGACAATTTGTTAGGAATCGCATATATCTCTTGATGAGATCTGGTGACAGAAACTACTGAGAGACCTTATCTTTTTAGTTTAATTAAATTTTGATGATATTTTATTTTAGATAATATCAGTTAAAAAATTAGATTACGATTTTATTTAGTTAAAATTCAGATAATATTACTAAATTTAATTACTTCTATGATTGCATATATTAAATATGTTTTTTTTGGTTTAATATAAATCAGTATGATTTCGTTTCAAAAATTATTAATAAAAAACTTGAACTAACTAAACCACTGTTTATTTTGACCCAATAAAAAAACTGAACCACTGTTTACATTCTAGCTAATTGAACCAAGAGAAATTCGGATGTATAGCCTTCAGACACTTTATAATTCACTATCTATCCAAAAACCCTATTTTTATGTACCAATGTTCCATTTTATGTAATAATTGTTATATTACCCTTAAACACAACTAGTAAAACCTGTTGCAAAAATAAAGAAGAATTAGAATTTCCGTAAAAAATAAAAAGTCTGTCGTGGCCATTGGACAATCACACCCACTTCCATAGTAACATTTATGTGTAATTTTGGAGAAATTCAATACATGCTTCACTAAAATTTTCCACATCCCAAACTGGCGAGATTTCATCCACCGATCTTTTCTCCTCTTCCAATCCTGACGATCTTTTTGTTAGAGGCTCGTGGTGGGAAGGGTTTTGTTGTAGAAGCTAAGTACTCACGTCTCCGCAATATATGGCGGCTACGGAGAAGTATCAGTCGCGGCGATAAACTAACCATCGTTCCGGTGTTTGCAGCGACGATTCAGTTTCAGCCATCGATTTTCCCTTATATTTTGTTCTGACATACCAATTTTTATCTCCAGATCTAAAGTGCTTTGTTATATGTCGATATTTTGCATGTCTGAGTATATCCACTTTACTTGATGACCATGATTACGTAGTTGGTTATTAGTTTTTCTTTTACCTTAATACCCAGTGAAGTCGTCGTTTTACCTTTTTTATCCAGTGATTTTGTTGACAAAGTTGTGTTTGGTGTTTTAGGAAATTCACGTTCTTCTGTACTATATATCTCGTTACTACTCTTCTATTTATTCGTTTAGATTGTGTGGTTCTGCTCTATATGTGTTTCATTTTTAAAATTAATCTATTACTTGCTTACTATAATATCTTCTAAAGAACTAAGTTATTTTATTATATTTGGTGCGCATGTGTGGATCTCGTCTATATTATATCAACATATTTGTCGCCCATTAGATTATTCTATTTTATCTATACTATACTATTAAATTGAGGAATATATGCATGGTTTTTTGTAACTTTCTTGTCCTTCTTACTATCCTATCTACTAAACCAGTCTCTATTCTATTTTGTTTGCTGATTTTGTGAGAATCTATTCTATATATGTGTCTAGTTTGGAATATAATCTTATCCTTGGCGACTATAGTATCTAATAAACCACTAATCCATTCTATTATGTTTTGTGAGCCTGTGACAATCTGTTCAATGTCAGCACATTGTGTGTGCGGTTATTCCATTCTATGTCAACTACAATATATTATTACAGTGCCAACATATGTTATATTCGTCTTTCCAAACATCTGAACGTGATTTCTATACTACATCACTGCACGTTTTAGTACAGTAACCCCCTATGGTATACTATGTTGTCCACGTGTTTCACTATACATAGTTTGTGACATGATATCTCATTTGTTCATCAGGCTGATCATGGAAGAACTAGGGGTTCCATGTCAACTGTTCGAAACTGGTTTTAAGCCAACTGGGAAGTATCAATTTACTAACTATTTCAACCTCCGGTGGATCGAGCTCATCAAGTCTGCATTAGATAATGATCAGTTGGCGATGTTGAATGCGTCACAGTTTGGGAAAGTGTTGCAGATGGGGGCCCATACGTTCTCAGTAATGTTTGTGCATTACACTCTTTCCCGACAGTTGGTCACCACTAAAGAGTTTGAATTGTGGTGGATCTTTGCTGGAAAGCCAATACGATATGCAATCCAAGACTTTGCCCTTGTCACTGGACTCAACTGTGGCGAAATACCAGAGAAAGTTAGTGGTCGATCCAAGGGCACTGGTAGAGGTAAGGCATCGAGCTCATCCACTTACATATGGGATACTCTTTTTCGTGGGGAGGATAAGCCAACAACTAGCTGGGAAACTAGGTGGAAAACTAGCTTTTTCGTGCGTGTACGCTATTGTTGTTTCTTATATATTTCAATATTTTCTTCTGCTTTGTCACATTCAACTGTTCTACTATCTTTGTCTAAACCTACTATGTCATTGTACTCTTAACTTATTTGAACTCTATGGTACTTGCTTATTTCGTGTTTTGCCCTTACCCTACGAGAGAGTGCTTTGTCAATATCATGGCATAGAAGTCTATATATATTATAATATAGTATGGAACTATATGTCTCAAATTTCCAATATGATATCACAGTTTAGTATGTAAGATGACCATTTGAGTTTAGTAATTAGATTTTAGGTTCTAGAGTTCACTATGTAGAATGTGTTGTGGGCTTTTCAGAATTTCATTAACCAATACTATTTTATTATCTATATTATTCTATTTGGGTTCATGTTTTGTATTTTTGGGTTTAGTAGATCTTAATGTTACTATCCTTTAATATGTAAGATCACCATCTGGGTTTAGTATTTAACATGTAGGGTTTAGAGTTCCCTATGAAAAATGTGTTGTGTAGTGTGGAGGTTTATGCTAAGTTTTTGGGTTTTAGTTTTGATAGTTAGGTTTACAATCGTAGGCATATTATACTTTCAATTACCTATACTATTTTATACATTTAGACTATTTTATTTGGCTTCATATTGTGTATTTTGGATTTACTAGACCTTAATGTTACTATCTTTTAGTATGTAAAATCACCGTTTGGGTTTAGTATTTAATTGTTAGGGTTTAGAGTTCTTTATGCAGAATGTGTTGCGTGATGTGGGGGTTTATGCTAAGTTTTGGGTTTTAATTTTTATAGTTAGGTTTACAATCGTAGACATGTTATACTTTCAATTACCTATACTATTTTATACATTTATACTATTCTATTTGGGTTTATGTTGTGTATTTTTGGATTTACTAAACGTTAATGTTACTATCCTTTAGTATGTAAGATAACCATTTGGGCTTAGCATTTAGCTGTTAGGATTTAGAGTTCCCTATACAGAATGTGTTGTGTGATGTGGGGGTTTATACTAAATTTTTGGGTTTTATTTTTTATAGTTAGGTTTACAATTGTAAACATGTTATACTTTCAATAATAGATAGGCTTACTGTGAGTAGTAAATGGAATGCACCATTTATTGTAAAGGTGTGCAATTTTTATCCACACATTTACTGTGAATAGTAAAACGTATGCGATAAATACGTATGTGACGTGTATTGATCTATGTTTACAAAGTGTACAGTTGTGCCATATCTTAATTAGTCCACGTCATCTCCTTTTTCTTTTGGTAACTGATAACTTGTTTAGCAGAAGGGTATAACCGTTCAAATCAGCCTTAAATGTTAGGCGCTTCATTCTGTCAAAATCACTGCTACTCACTTAATTATCATCTTCATTTCCGTTATTACGCAAATTAACCCTTGAACCAAACTCA
>CAJHQP010010558.1:0-18219 GCA_905132765.1 Moricandia arvensis
AATGGGACACTTTGGGGTTGCCAAGACCTTAAAAGTTTTGCAGGATCACTTCTATTGGCCGCATATGAAGAGAGATGTGGAGAGAATCTGTGGGAGGTGTGTTACTTGCAAGCATGCCAAGTCCAAGTCCAATCCCAGGGTTTGTATACGCCTTTACCCATTCCACACCATCCCTGGAATGACATTTCCATGGACTTTGTTGTTGGATTACCTAGGACTAGAACCGGAAAGGACTCAATCTTTGTTGTTGTTGATAGGTTCTCTAAGATGGCACATTTCATAGCATGTCATAAGACTAATGATGCATTGCATGTTGCTAACTTGTTCTTTAAAGAAGTTGTTCGTTTGCATGGCATGCCTAGAACTATAGTTTCTGATAGGGATACTAAGTTTCTTAGTTACTTCTGGAAGACACTTTGGTCTAAGCTAGGCACTAAAACTGTTGTTTTCCACTACTTGTCATCCGCAAACTGATGGACAAACTGAAGTGGTTAATAGAACCTTAGGGACACTCCTGCGTGCATTCATTAAAAAGAACTTAAGGACATGGGAAGAATACTTACCACACTGTGAATTTGCATACAATCATGCTATGCATTCTGCTTCTAAGTATTCACCTTTTGAGATTGTTTATGGGTTCAATCCCACCTCTCCTTTGGATCTAATGCGTTTACCTGAGTGTGAAAGAATCAGTCAAAACGGCAAGAAGAAAGCAGAGATGGTCCAACGGATCCATGAGAAGGCTAGACAAAACATTGAGCAGAAAACCAAGCTTTATGAGAAGCAAGCCAACAAGGGGAGACGTGTGAGAACCTTTGAAGTTGGTGACCAAGTTTGGTTGCACCTGAGGAAGGATAGGTTCCCCAACGAGAGGAAGTCCAAGCTGATGCCAAGGGTTGATGGACCTTTCGAGATCATCCACAAGATCAATGACAATGCCTACAAACTTGATCTCCAAGGTAAGTATGATGTGTCAAATAGCTTCAATGTCACTGACTTGGCTCCTTTTGCTATAGATGAACCTGATTTGAGGACAAATCCTTTTCAAGAGGGAGGGGATGATGTGATCATGGACCGGATCACTAAGGAGAACAAGGAGAGTCTAGATGAGCCACATGAAGCCACATTGCACCAGCAACCTGGTGATGATGCTCTAGCCATTCCTGAAGGTCCCATGACTCGTTCCAGAGTCAAGAAGTTTAAAGAGAATGTTGTTGGATTACTCACTTCACATCCACAACAAGAAAGTCTTGGACAAGGTCTGATCCGAGATGTCTTGATCACAATTCAAGCCATCTCTACATCAAGCTGAGTTAGTGTCTAGGTAAGACATGGGGTGCGTGCTCTTTTCCTTGCTTTTGGTTTTGTCCCACGAGGTTTTCCGGAGGAAGGTTTTTAACGAGGCCACAACTTGTCTTCACATCACTTAGGCCCTATCTTGGTCCAAGTCTAAAAGAAGTTTACATTTTTATGTTATTTAAGCATATATTAAAGTTAAACTATAGTTTTCCATTTTGCTTATTTCCGAAACCCTAGCGAGCTTGTTCTCGGTTTCTTTTATTTAAAGGGTCCCTAAACCCTATTGTAAGCGATCCATCTTTTAATCAACAAGTATTCTTTTCTCCTTGACGGCTCTCTCTCTAGAAAGTGTGTCGAGTTCTGGTGTGTAATATCCAGAGACCTAAGGGTGTCTAAATTGGTGTGTCATATCCGATTTGTTCATCTAGGAGTATCAAGAGTTCATCCATCCCTCTTGTGTCACCATTCAATCCACACGCCTTGAAGAACTTGAGTCTCTGATTCGTTCTTGCAAGGATCTATCCATTCCCATCAACCAAAGAGCATCCTAGGGGCGCATCAAGAACTTATTCCATTTAACAATCAGAACCAATCTATTCAAGCATTTTAAGAACCATTTCAAGATTAAGGAAGAAATGATGAATGACTTGTAATAGATGTAGTTCAAGTTACTTCCCTTTTGGTTTGGATGAGGAGTGACTGCTCTTTGTCACTTGAATCTCTCACACTTGGCCGGTTGCAACCTCTTCATGGCAACACCAACTTGATGGGAGGTGTGTGTGAGATTTTGAGAGAATAAGAGTAGAATACCCGAGAGCAAGAGAGAAAGAGTGATAGATTGAGAGATTAGAAGAGAGTGTGCTCGATGTTCATGATGAACCCGAGAGAGAGAAGAGAGAAACACGAAAGAAAGAAATGGTTTGCTTGATTGATTATTCAGAGAGGAGATACAAATATATAGGAAGTGATTTAGGTCTACAACGGATACAAAAGGAAAGGTTATGAAGGGGGAGACGTGGCCGGTCAAGGGAAGAGGAGCGCCTGGTTTGAACTTGTGGATGAGGGTGCGAGATGCTTTTGGCATCTTGACCAGATGCCTTCTCCTTTCCAGCCTTGGACAGGCTGTCTTGGTCAAGCTTGACCCCTTATCCGCGAGCCACTTCTTTACCGAGTTACCAACAAGTTAACCTTCTTCCTTTTCACCCACCAAGGTTATCTTCTTCCTTCTGCCTTGTGACCCAAGTCTCGGCCATGGATGTACGGACCATGAGTTGTACGGATCCATACAACTTGACCCGGAATTTGCACAAGACCAAAATGTGATTTGGTCGAGTTTAAAGTAATTTGGGTCGAGTGGTCCGTACGGTCGGCCGTACAGTCCGTACGGTCCGTACCGTCCGTACACTCACCCCAAATTTGCACAACCTTCCCTTTGATCCCAAATTCCATCCTAAACCCTTTAAACCTCCTCTCTTTATTACCTCAGATCAACACTCCCCTCAAGCTTGACCATGTGGAACAAGCCAAGCTTGGAATGCTATGAGATCCCCCTCATTAAAAACCTCACCAAAGAGAAAACCCTTTGTGGGATAAAACCCTTTGATGAGGGAAAAAGAGTGGAGACCCCATAGCGAGGGGATTAGTTGTCTGGTATGAGGTCAATGAGTCCTAATCTGGTATGAATAGACTCAATGACCTTCTGCCTTGCAGCCTTAGTGAAGACATCCGCCAACTGATCCTCACTCCTTGTGTAACATGGCAAGATCTCTCCAAGACCAATCATTTGCCTCACCTTGTGGCAGTCGACCTCAATGTGCTTGGTTCTTTCATGGAACACCGAGTTGGTTGCAATGTGGATAGCCGCTTGGTTATCACAATGCATAGTCATGGGTGTGGCTTGCTCTACTCCTAGATGCTTCAGTATCCCTTTGATCCACACCAATTCATTTGTCAGCTTCAGCATGGCTCTATACTCAGCCTCAGCACTTGAACAAGAGACCACCTTCTGCTTCTTGCTTTTCCAAGTGACCAGGTTTCCTCCAATAAAGGTACAATAGCCGGTGGTCGACTTCCTATCAGCTCTATCTCCTGCCCAATCTGCATCACAGTAACCCACCACTTCAGTGCTCTCATTGCACCCCATCCATACACCTTGGCCTGGTGATCCATTCAGGTAACTTAGGATCCGTTCCACCATCCTCCAGTGATGTTCCCTTGGTTCTTGCATGTGCTGGCTCACCTGGTTCACAGCAAAACAGATATCAGGACGAGTAATGGTCAAGTATATTAACTTACCAACCATCCTCCTATAGAGTTTAGGATCTTCAAGGTATGGACTTTTCTCAATCTCCCCCTCTCGTGGTACTTTGTACCCATCCTCCAATGGCATTTTTGCTATCTTCCCACCAAGTTTACCTGCATCTCTCAAAAGATCAAGGGTGTATTTTCTTTGGGACATGAACAAGCCTTCCTTGGATCTACATATCTCAATTCCAAGGAAGTATTTCATCTCCCCTAAGTCTTTAATTTCAAACACAGATTTTAGATAGTCTTTAGTATCTTGTATACCTGCTTTGTCACTCCCGGTTATGATGATGTCATCAACATAGACAGAAGGACAATGATACATGAGGTTGTGATGAGGGTGAAGAGAGTGTGATCTAACTCAGACTTCCTGAAGCCTCGCCCATTCAGAGTGGTGCTTAACTTGTTGTACCAGGCTCTAGGCGACTGCTTTAGACCATAGATAGCTTTCTTTAACCTCAGCACATTTCCCGGTTTCACAAGGCTCTCAAAGACCTGGTGGAGGCTTCATGTAGACTTCATCATCAAGTTCTCCTTGAAGAAAGGCATTCTTGACATCCATTTGCCAAAGATCCCACTTCAGATTGGTTGCCACTGATAGAACAATCCGAATAGTATGGAGCTTCGCAACTGGAGCAAAAGTGTCAAGATAGTCTTCTCCATATGTTTGAGTGAACCCTCTAGCCACTAGCCTTGTCTTCCTTCTTTCTATCTTCCCATTTGGTAAGAACTTGATGGTGAATATCCACATACTGGTTACTGCTTTCTTCCCTTTAGGCAGCTCACTTTCATACCATGTCTCATTCTTGATCATGGCATTAGCCTCATCCGCAACTGAGGCTCTCCATTTCTCATCCTTCATAGCCTCTTCATATGATCTTGGCACTTGGCTTTCATCCAGGCCAGTTATAAACGCACAATGCTCTTTTGGAAGCTTGGCAAAGGAACATACCACCTGACTTGGATGAGCTACTGCTTGGGCATTGTAGTACACCCGAGTGTTAACCCAGTTTGAAGGGTCTCTCCTTACTCTCATACTTCTCCTCAGAGGTGGAGCTTCTTCCACTGGTTCCTCATGACCTTCTCCTTCAGGTCCATTGACTTCTTCAATTCCTTCTTCACTTGCTGCCTCACCTTGATCATGATCTCCTGAGTATTCCTCATTTTGACCCTCTTCGGCCTCAGGTCCATTTCCCCCTTCATGATCATGGTGAGTTTGATCTTCAGCTTCATGAGTGTTAGGCCCTTCCTGCCTCCTCTGATCCTGGGTTATGTTGATCCCAAGACCTTCAAGAATGATCCTAAGGCTTGCTGCCTTATCAGATACTTGGGATAGATCGTTCAAATCATCCCAACTCTTCTCTTCATAGTAACCTCTTGACTCCACAAACTTCACATCCCTGGACACCATAACTCGCCTCGTCTTTGGATCAAAACACTTGTAGCCCTTCTGAGTTGTAGAGTAGCCAATGAACATTGCCCTTGTTGGAATTCATGAGTGTTTGTCTCATGCAAGGAGTGATTCATTCAACTTGTGACTGAATCCCTTTCAACCATACAACAGGAACTCACCATTCAAGATCATAGGCAACCAACTTGTGGTTGAATCCTCATACACAGCTTACTATATAACCAAGAATCCTAGATAGTAAACTGGTTATATGAAGCAGAAACTCTCTAGTATGAATCTATCCTTGAGAAGTAACACAACACTTAGAGTTTGTGTACTTAGATGAATGGGATTTAGAATCTGTAAGCTAGAGTTTAATACAATAGATAAAGAAGAGTTTAAAGTGAGTTTGACAAGTATTAGGCTGCCTTAAGAGAGAAAGAGCTAAGGCAGCCTCTAAACCATAATACTTAACTCCTTACATTGTGAATATTTTTTAGACACAAGCAAGGGAGAGAGAGCACACGAAATTAGAGAGAGAAACTTGTCTATTGATTCTGATGTGTTACAAGAGAGGGTGAAGGTCTTTAAATAGACAATCACTTACAATAAACAATTACTAAAACAAGGAAATATAAACAAATAATTCTGTAGGGATGAGAAGAGGCCAAAGGGGATACAGCCAAGGGGAGGCACGTCCAGAGGAGGAGAAAGGGACAGGATAGAGATAGTGACCAGGTCTGATGAGTGAAAGTGACAGGCCAGCAACAGCTCTCTCCTTAAGCTTAACATGTGACTTTCTTCCATATTTGAATTTGAATCTGGTCAAACCCTCTACCAACGGTTTACTTAGCTTCTGGAGACCCTCAGCTCGTGTTCCCATCAGTACCTTGCCTCCCAAGGCAAGTTAGGTCATAGTAGATTGCTTGTGATCCAAGTCTGTACAAACAGAACCAGATTGGCTTCTCTTGATGAACTTATCCTTGGATCATCAACCATCTTCTTCTTCTGGTCATCCCTTTATTTATTTCAACACTCCCCCTCAAGCTTGACCATAGGAGATCCTTGGACAAGCTTGGAACTGACAGCACTTGCCTCATTAAAAACCTAAGTGCGGAAAACCTCTTGGGATAAAACCATCACTTAGGGGAAAAGAGTGCAACTACCCTCAGCCTAGGGATTGGCCAGTGAGCCTAAGGAGCTTAAGATTATTTTCATGGACTCCTTAGACTCTGGATCATGGCCTTTGTTCAATGGCAAGCAGGCACCAATGCCTTCCTTGCTTCACACTCATCACACCTTTGAGCTTCTTATTGTGGTCAGAGCTTGTCTCCCCCTTTCTTTTGGCTTCTTGCCTTCGTCATGGGTTGAGTCCAAGTCTGCCTTGTTCATGAGCTCAATAGGTACCTGATTCAAACAATGCACAAACACATGTATCAATTCTCAAGGGGGAAACCTATCAATCATAAGAATGAGTATATATTTAGGTACTTCCCTTGCATAAGTTTCTGAAGAATGGACATTGGCTTCTCATTTTAACACCCCTCCTCAAGCTTGGCCTGAGAATGAGAGTATGTGGTCAAGCTTGGAATATGAGAGCCAGTGATGATCACCAATGCCTTGAGACCACAGCCCTCTTGGCTTGAATTGTGGCATTTTCTCTTGAGTGTACTTCCTGTCCACCCTCTTGGCATCAGGTAAGTCACTTCTAAGAAATCTCTCCACTGCTCCATTCATCCTCTCAACCATATTGGGAGTTAATGGACACAATCAGTGTCCAAAGTGTTGATGGGCAGTGGGCAATCTCCATGGTCATGAATATACATCATGTGTAGGCTCTGAACAACATGGGCAACATGTCAAACAAATAACTAGACACAGGCATCAGTAGACAAACAAGAGACCAGAACATGGGTTTTCACCAAATCTGATCTTTAAAACACATTTAGAACACAACAAGCAATGGAAAAATATCGTCATGATTCTATCCCAAAAACACTCTCTGAATCCTAATCATCAAGACTAAGCATTCAGGCAACAACACAATCAATTTTCCTGAGGACAGAAGCAAGAATATTCTTTCAAGACATAACTTCAAGACAGTTTAACAACCTTAGGCAGATTCTAAACAAGATTGTGAGAATAGAGATTTAAGTAACCAGAGAGTATAAGTAACCAGAGTATAAATAGAGAATAGAGAATTATGTAACCAGAGTATTAGTAGCCAGAGAATGGAAGAATGATGGAGAATAAGTAACCTGGAGAATTAGAGAATGAGAGAATAGAGAATATAGAATAGAGAATTGCTCAAGAGTTCTAATGGACAAAAGTTTTGCTCTGTTTTCTTGAGTTTTGCGGAAGCATAAACAGCCAGGAGCATCCAATACTCATCAAGAGTTTGGTGCTTTATTAGCTGAAACACAATGGACCATTGAACAATTAATTTGCTCACTGATCTTAGACATGTGCCACTGGAATAACTCATGAACAGATGTTTTCCAGGGCTTGCAACAAAAGAACCAACATAATAACGCATGAACAAGTGTTTTCTGTGGCTTAGACAACAATGAATCCAATGGATCAAAACAGTTTGTCCACTGGTCAAAGAGATGCTCCGTTAAGAGAAAACTATTATCCAATGGATAAAGCATAATGGTGAAGCATTTTTGAAATCTTTCTCTTCCTCAAGCTTGATTCAATATACTAACAAGTACTGATCAAGCTAACACAATATCAGAGTGGGAGAGAAAGGATTTATTTAAACAAAACAGAGATAAAAGAGGTGAGTTTATTCCCAAAGAAGAGCAACAAAGCTCTGATACCATGTTGGAATTCATGAGTGTTTGTCTCATGCAAGGAGTGATTCATTCAACTTGTGACTGAATCCCTTTCAACCATACAACAGGAACTCACCATTCAAGATCATAGGCAACCAACTTGTGGTTGAATCCTCATACACAGCTTACTATATAACCAAGAATCCTAGATAGTAAACTGGTTATATGAAGCAGAAACTCTCTAGTATGAATCTATCCTTGAGAAGTAACACAACACTTAGAGTTTGTGTACTTAGATGAATGGGATTTAGAATCTGTAAGCTAGAGTTTAATACAATAGATAAAGAAGAGTTTAAAGTGAGTTTGACAAGTATTAGGCTGCCTTAAGAGAGAAAGAGCTAAGGCAGCCTCTAAACCATAATACTTAACTCCTTACATTGTGAATATTTTTTAGACACAAGCAAGGGAGAGAGAGCACACGAAATTAGAGAGAGAAACTTGTCTATTGATTCTGATGTGTTACAAGAGAGGGTGAAGGTCTTTAAATAGACAATCACTTACAATAAACAATTACTAAAACAAGGAAATATAAACAAATAATTCTGTAGGGATGAGAAGAGGCCAAAGGGGATACAGCCAAGGGGAGGCACGTCCAGAGGAGGAGAAAGGGACAGGATAGAGATAGTGACCAGGTCTGATGAGTGAAAGTGACAGGCCAGCAACAGCTCTCTCCTTAAGCTTAACATGTGACTTTCTTCCATATTTGAATTTGAATCTGGTCAAACCCTCTACCAACGGTTTACTTAGCTTCTGGAGACCCTCAGCTCGTGTTCCCATCAGTACCTTGCCTCCCAAGGCAAGTTAGGTCATAGTAGATTGCTTGTGATCCAAGTCTGTACAAACAGAACCAGATTGGCTTCTCTTGATGAACTTATCCTTGGATCATCAACCATCTTCTTCATCTGGGCATCCCTTTATTTATTTCAACACTCCCCCTCAAGCTTGACCATAGGAGATCCTTGGACAAGCTTGGAACTGACAGCACTTGCCTCATTAAAAACCTAAGTGTGGAAAACCTCTTGGGATAAAACCATCACTTAGGGGAAAAGAGTGCAACTACCCTCAGCCTAGGGATTGGCCAGTGAGCCTAAGGAGCTTAAGATTATTTTCATGGACTCCTTAGACTCTGGATCATGGCCTTTGTTCAATGGCAAGCAGGCACCAATGCCTTCCTTGCTTCACACTCATCACACCTTTGAGCTTCTTATTGTGGTCAGAGCTTGTCTCCCCCTTTCTTTTGGCTTCTTGCCTTTGTCATGGGTTGAGTCCAAGTCTGCCTTGTTCATGAGCTCAATAGGTACCTGATTCAAACAATGCACAAACACATGTATCAATTCTCAAGGGGGAAACCTATCAATCATAAGAATGAGTATAGATTTAGGTACTTCTCTTGCATAAGTTTCTGAAGAATGGACATTGGCTTCTCATTTTAACACCCCTCCTCAAGCTTGACCTGAGAATGAGAGTATGTGGTCAAGCTTGGAATATGAGAGCCAGTGATGATCACCAATTCCTTGAGACCACAGCCCTCTTGGCTTGAATTGTGGCCTTTTCTCTTGAGTGTACTTCCTGTCCACCCTCTTGGCATCAGGTAAGTCACTTCTAAGAAATCTCTCCACTGCTCCATTCATCCTCTCAACCATATTGGGAGTTAATGGACACAATCAGTGTCCAAAGTGTTGATGGGCAGTGGGCAATCTCCATGGTCAGGAATATACATCATGTGTAGGCTCTGAACAACATGGGCAACATGTCAAACAAATAACTAGACACAGGCATCAGTAGACAAACAAGAGACCAGAACATGGGTTTTCACCAAATCTGATCTTTAAAACACATTTAGAACACAACAAGCAATGGACAAATATCGTCATGATTCTATCCCAGAAACACTCTCTGAATCCTAATCATCAAGACTAAGCATTCAGGCAACAACACAATCAATTTTCCTAAGGACAGAAGCAAGAATATTCTTTCAAGACATAACTTCAAGACAGTTTAACAACCTTAGGCAGATTCTAAACAAGATTGTGAGAATAGAGATTTAATTAACCAGAGAGTATAAGTAACCAGAGTATAAATAGAGAATAGAGAATTATGTAACCAGAGTATTAGTAGCCAGAGAATGGAAGAATGATGGAGAATAAGTAACCTGGAGAATTAGAGAATGAGAGAATAGAGAATATAGAATAGAGAATTGCTCAAGAGTTCTAATGGACAGAGTTTTGCTCTGTTTTCTTGAGTTTTGCGGAAGCATAAACAGCCAGGAGCATCCAATACTCATCAAGAGTTTGGTGCTTTATTAGCTGAAACACAATGGACCATTGAACAATTAATTTGCTCACTGATCTTAGACATGTGCCACTGGAATAACTCATGAACAGATGTTTTCCAGGGCTTGCAACAAAAGAGAAAGAGCTAAGTGAGTTTGACAAGTATTAGGCTGCCTTAAGAGAGAAAGAGCTAAGTGATAGGATCCTAGGGATCTATCTGAAGCAAAGGCGGCTGAGCTTGGATCACGATCAATGACTCCCTCGTGAAGGAGTGTTGCGCAAGGAATGGATGGAATGAGATGGATGAAGGTAGCGATGGAGAATGGATTCGTCTCTCAACTGATATGGATTGCAGCAGAGATGGATAGAAGTTTCTCTTGGAATCTAGGAGATTATAAGAGGAACGGATTCGAACTTGAAGAATCAGGGAGGCGATTTCTTGCTCAGAAATACACTAGGGTTTTCACGTCAAACTTGGCTGCCTCACAAAAGAGAGATCACGCCATACTTATAACAAAAGAAAGCAAGGGTTTTCGCCAGCCAAAAACAGCAAGGCGTTTGAAAGAAAACAACAAGTCTTTTAAAAATAAAACAACAAGGCGTCCACTAGAACAAGGATGTGGTGCCATTTATACTAAGTGATAATACTTAGTAAATTTGATGTAGTGATGAGCCTGCCTCGTTAAAAACCTTGATGAGGAACCTCCTACCTTCCAAATCATCACCAAGGAAAAGAGTACAGAAATCACCACTTAGTTACTTAGTGGTTATCACTTAGTTCTTCTGTCATGAGGGTAGTCAGGTTGAAGAACTCGGGTTCAGTTTCGTCTGGATTGATTCCTTCCATTGCAATGAGTGTATGAGCTTCCTTAGCTAGCTCTCTTGCCCTGGAGCGTGTGATTCTCCCCACGGGTTCTAGCTCAGATTCTTCCAGGCTAGTCATGATCACATCATCCTCTCCCTCTTGAAAAGGATTTGACCTCAAATCTGAATCTGCAACAAAAGGAAGTAAGTCAGAAACATTGAACGCATCAGATACATTATACTTCCCTTGAAGATCAACTCGGTAGGCATTGTTGTTGATTCTCTTGATTATCCGGAACGGTCCATCTACTCGCGGCATCAGCTTGTTCTTCCTCTCAGCTGGGAACCTGTCCTTCCTTAGATGAATCCACACAAGGTCGCCTTCTTCAAATATCATCTCCTTGCGTCCTTTGTTTGCATGTTTCTCATACTGCTTGGTCTTCTTCTCTATATTCTCCTTAGCTTTCTCATGTATCTTCAAGATCTGTTCTGCCTTTTCCTGCCATCAAAGCTATACCTCTCTTTCAAAGGCAATGGGATCAAATCTAGTGGGGAACAAGGGTTAAAGCCATAAACTATTTCAAAAGGAGAGAATAGGGTAGAAGAGTGCTTAGCGTGATTGTAGGCGAACTCGATATGGGGTAGACACTCCTCCCATGACTTGAGGTTGCTTTTCACCATGGTTCGCAACAGAGTGGATAGGGATCG
The DNA here is from genome assembly GCA_905132765.1 of Moricandia arvensis. Classification (NCBI taxonomy): domain Eukaryota; kingdom Viridiplantae; phylum Streptophyta; class Magnoliopsida; order Brassicales; family Brassicaceae; genus Moricandia; species Moricandia arvensis. The sequence continues at coordinate 11,616 of CAJHQP010010558.1, forward strand.
ATTCACCACTTCGGTTTGCCCATCTGTTTGTGGATGGCATGTAGTCGAGAACGACAGCTTTGTTCCTAGCTTTGCCCATAGTGTGCGCCAAAAGTGACTCAAGAATTTTGTATCTCTATCAGAGACTATGACCTGAGGCATGCCGTGTAGTCTCACTACCTCTCTGAAGAACAGGTTAGCCACGCTAACAGCATCGTCGGTCTTGTGGCAGGCTATAAAGTGAGCCATCTTGCTAAACCTGTCTACAACCACAAAAATCGAGTCTCTACCATTCTTGGTTCGAGGTAAGCCTATCACAAAGTCCATAGAAATATCTGTCCAAGGATGAGATGGAATAGGCAAAGGAGTGTACAACCCGTTAGGTTGCACCTTACTCTTGGCCTGTTTGCAAACAGCACACCGTGAACAAACCTTTTCAACATCTTTCTTCATATGGGGCCAATAGAAGTGGCCTTGAAGGTCGAGTAACGTCTTGGTGACTCCAAAGTGTCCAGCTAGGCCTCCAGCATGTGCCTCTCGAACCAGTAACTCTCGAAGGGAGCCATTGGGTATGCACAGCCGGTCATTGAAGAATAGGTATCCTTCCTGTCTATAATATTTCTCAAATGCAAATTTGGAACACTTTGTGTAGTACTCAGAGAATTCAGCATCAGTTTCATATAAGTCTATAATATGCTCAAATCCGATTAGCTTGGATGTTAAAGTAGCAAGGAGGGTGTACCTGCGGGACAATGCATCTGCGACCACATTGTCCTTACCTTTCTTATACTTAATGACATATGGGAAGGTTTCAATGAACTCTATCCATCGACCATGCCTCTTGTTGAGTTTTTGTTGCCCCTTGAGATGTTTGAGCGACTCATGATCCGTATGTATCACAAACTCCTTGGGCCATAGGTAGTGTTGCCATGTCTGCAATGCCCTCACTAATGCATACAATTCTTTATCATAGGTCGGGTAGTTCAGGGTAGCTCCTCCTAGTTTTTCACTGAAGTAGGCGACTGGCCTTTTGTCTTGCATTAGTACAGCTCCAATCCCTACACCTGAGGCATCACATTCAATTTCAAAAGTTTTCAAGAAGTCAGGAAGAACTAAGAGAGGGGCATTGATAAGCTTCTCTTTTAAGGCTAAGAACGCCTTCTATTGTGCATCCTCCCATTTGAATCCAACTTCCTTCTTGATAATTTCGGTTAATGGGGCTGCAAGGGTGCTGAAATCTTTAACAAAGCGCCGGTAGAACCCAGCTAGTCCATGGAAGCTTCGGACTTCTCCTATAGTCTTAGGAATCGGCCATTCTTTGATTGCTTTGATCTTCTCTTCATCGACCCTCACACCATCTGCACTTACTACAAAGCCTAAGAAAACAATCTCTTTAGTGCAGAAAGTACATTTGGATATGTTAGCGAATAGGGATTGAGAGCGAAGAACATCAAGGACCGTCCGGACGTGCTCAAGATGCTCTTCCAAACCTTTGCTGTAGACTAGGATGTCATCGAAGTAGACAACTACAAAGACTCCAATGTAGGGTCGTAACATGTGGTTCATTAGTCTCATGAAGGTGCTTGGAGCGTTGGTGAGTCCGAATGGCATGACCAACCACTCGTACAGCCCTTGCTTAGTCTTGAACGCGGTCTTCCATTCATCCCCTTCCTTCATGCGGATCTGATGATATCCACTCTTTAGGTCGATCTTGGAAAAGGTAGTTGAGCCACTTAGTTCGTCCAACATGTCGTCTAGTCTTGGAATGGGGTGTCTATACTTGACGGTTATGTTGTTGATAGCACGGCAGTCTACACACATCCTCCAAGAACCGTCTTTCTTTGGTACCAATAGAACCGGGACCGCACATGGGCTCATACTCTCTCGGATATGTCCCTTACTCATTAGCTCTTCTACTTGCTTTTGTAGCTCCTTTGTCTCTATTGGATTAGTTCGGTAGGCCGGTCTGTTAGGTAAGGTAGAACCTGGCACAAAATCGATCTGGTGTTCTATCCCTCTGATTGGGGGTAATCCCTGTGGAATATCCTCGGGAAAAACATCAGTATAGTCCTGCAAAAGCTTGGTCATACCACTAGGAAGTTCCTGTGAAAGGTTAGTACTAACAAGGGATTCCTTGTATACAAGCATCAATATAGTTATATCAGAATTTAAGAGTTTAGAAACTTCACTATGGTTGATGTAGAGGTTACTGGCAACGGATTCTCCTTTTGCTTGATCAGTCTTGAGCTTGAAGTGGAGTTGATCTCGGTATATCTCTCCAGGAGTTAGTGGAAGTAAGGTGATCTTACGCCCTTTAAACTCAAAGGAGTGTTTGTTGGTGTAGCCATCATGAGTAACCTTGCGGTCGGATTGCCAAGGTCGCCCCAACAAGACGTGGCTTGATCCCATGGGCAAGACATCACATAGTACTTCATCCTTGTACTTGCCGATGGTTAATGAGATCTTGACTTGGTGAGACACGGTTAGGGCTCCACTCTCATTCAACCATTGTAACTTATACGGTCTAGGGTGGGGTATGGTTTCTAGTTGTAACTTCTGAACCATGATCTCACTCGCAGCGTTGGTACAGCTACCTCCATCAATGATAAGGCTACAAACCTTTCCTTTGATGAAGCATCGCGTGTGGAAGAGGTTCTCTCGCTGGCAGTTCTCTTCAGTCTGATTTTGTACACTTAAGGTACGTCTGGTGATCAACATTTCTCCCACGGCTGCTGCCTCTTCTTCATCTTCTTCTTCTGGGTCGGTTACATGATCATCTTCCTCTTGAGGAACTATTTCTCCTCCTTCTTGGAGTAGAAACACCTTCCTGTTGGGACAATCACGAGAGTAATGTCCCATGCCTTGGCATTTGAAACACCGTGTGTTGCTAAGAGAGTTACTGCTCTTTGGTTTCAGCTCAGACTTCACTACTTCTGTGATAGTGGTGGAGGTGGTCTTGGTGTCCTTAGGTTTAACCGCACTTGGCGTGAAGTTTGTCTTGACATGGCGTCTCTTGATCTGAGATTCAATCAACTCTGCTTTATGTACCATCTCTTGTATATCCAAGTAGTTCTGAAGCTCCACTTTGTCTTGAATTTCTCGGTTAAGTCCTCCTAGGAAGCGAGACATAACCATCTCGTCTCCTTCTCTCAAGTCTGCACGTATGAGAAGAGTCTCTAGCTCCTGGTAGTAGTCTCGAACGGTTTTAGCCCCTTGTATAAGGCGTCTAAGTTTGTTGAGAACCTCCCGTTGGTAATGAGCCGGTACAAACTTCCTCCTCATGTGCATAACGAGTTGTTCCCAGGTGGTGATAGGGAGATCTCTGAGGCGTTCCCTGGTAAGTACAAGCTGCTCCCACCATAACAATGCATAACCATTGAACTCAGAAACCGCGATCTTCACCTTATTGCGCTCATAGGTTCCTTGAACCAGGAAATTTGACTCCATCTTTCTTTCCCAATCAAGGTATGTCTCAGGTTCATTGGTGCCGTGGAACGCAGGGTACTTGATCTTAAGGTGGTTGATTTGTTGTCGAGCTGGATCATATTCTCGCCCCCTGTCCCTTCGGAGGGTTTCTCTACTATGATCTGAAGCATCATTGTCATTATCCTCATCTGAATAGTGGCCTAGGTGAGCTCGTTGCCCAGCGAGTGTAGTCTCCCTAGAGCGATGCCGAGGGTGTCTAGGTCGTGGCTCTCTGGTTTCATTACGATGAGGGATTGATGGGGATCTGTGGCGGTTAAAAATAGTTTCTCTTCCACCAACACGAGTCCGGTTACCCGTAGAAGGATGTTGCTGACGCTTAGGGCCTATTTTGGAAGGTGCTCCCACTTGAGATTTTCCCTTCAGTATACGCTTGGCTTCCGATGGTGTAGGGGTATGAGAGGCGTCACTATCCGTAGAGTGATCATCAGGTGCAAGAGTCTTAAGCTTCTGCTCCATCTGCTCCTGCAACGACTCTACTTGCTCTCGAAGCTGTTGGGAGAACGTGGTGGCAAGGGTTTGATTAGCTTCATTGATCTGTTGAGTCATGAGTCGGGTCATGGTTGCCATCGCCTCGGCTGATAACTCCATGGTACCTGCAATTATCAAGAACAATCTAAAGTAAACCTAATTTTTTTTTTGTTTATAATGTTGATAGCCAAATCGAATGAACCCTAATAGCTATCGATTGAATGATTGACAAGTAAGAAACGAATTGTAAAGCATAGAGATAGAGTTTCGCTTAGCCTTTGGTTCAGAGTTGGCTCTGATACCACGTGATAGGATCCTAGGGATCTATCTGAAGCAAAGGCGGCTGAGCTTGGATCACGATCAATGACTCCCTCGTGAAGGAGTGTTGCGCAAGGAATGGATGGAATGAGATGGATGAAGGTAGCGATGGAGAATGGATTCGTCTCTCAACTGATATGGATTGCAGCAGAGATGGATAGAAGTTTCTCTTGGAATCTAGGAGATTATAAGAGGAACGGATTCGAACTTGAAGAATCAGGGAGGCGATTTCTTGCTCAGAAATACACTAGGGTTTTCACGTCAAACTTGGCTGCCTCACAAAAGAGAGATCACGCCATACTTATAACAAAAGAAAGCAAGGGTTTTCGCCAGCCAAAAACAGCAAGGCGTTTGAAAGAAAACAACAAGTCTTTTAAAAATAAAACAACAAGGCGTCCACTAGAACAAGGATGTGGTGCCATTTATACTAAGTGATAATACTTAGTAAATTTGATGTAGTGATGAGCCTGCCTCGTTAAAAACCTTGATGAGGAACCTCCTACCTTCCAAATCATCACCAAGGAAAAGAGTACAGAAATCACCACTTAGTTACTTAGTGGTTATCACTTAGTTCTTCTGTCATGAGGGTAGTCAGGTTGAAGAACTCGGGTTCAGCTTCGTCTGGATTGATTCCTTCCATTGCAATGAGTGTATGAGCTTCCTTAGCTAGCTCTCTTGCCCTGGAGCGTGTGATTCTCCCTTCGGGTTCTAGCTCAGATTCTTCCAGGCTAGTCATGATCACATCAGCTAAGGCAGCCTCTAAACCATAATACTTAACTCCTTACATTGTGAATAATGTTTAGACACAAGCAAGGGAGAGAGAGCACACGAAATTAGAGAGAGAAACTTGTCTATTGATTCTGATGTGTTACAAGAGAGGGTGAAGGTCTTTAAATAGACAATCACTTACAATAAACAATTACTAAAACAAGGAAATATAAACAAATAATTCTGTAGGGATGAGAAGAGGCCAAAGGGGATACAGCCAAGGGGAGGCACGTCCAGAGGAGGAGAAAGGGACATGATAGAGATAGTGACCAGGTCTGATGAGTGAAAGTGACAGGCCAACAACAGCTCTCTCCTTAAGCTTAACATGTGACTTTCTACCATATTTGAATTTGAATCTGGTCAAACCCTCTACCAACGGTTTACTTAGCTTCTGGAGACCCTCAGCTCGTGTTCCCATCAGTACCTTGCCTCCCAAGGCAAGTTAGGTGATAGTAGATTGCTTGTGATCCAAGTCTGTACAAACAGAACCAGATTGGCTTCTCTTGATGAACTTATCCTTGGATCATCAACCATCTTCTTCATCTGGTCATCCCTTTATTTATTTCAACAGCCCTTGTGCTCTTTGGTTCCAGTTTGTTCCTCAGTTCCCCGGGAACCAGAACAAAACATTGACATCCAAACACCTTTAGATGACTTAAGGCCGGCTTCTCTTTGTTTAGAACTTCAAAAGGTGCCTTGTCATCTAGAACTCTGGTAGGTGTTCTATTGATCAGGTAGCAAGCAGTCATCACCGCATCACTCCAAAACCTTTTGGGGACATTGGACTGGAACATGATTGACCGAGCCACCTCCATAAGATGCATGTTCTTCCTCTCAGCCACTCCATTTTGTTGTGGCGTGTAAGGGCAGCTTGTTTGGTGAAGGATCCCATGTTGAGTTAGATGTTTCTTGAATGCAAGGCTTGTATACTCACCACCATTATCAGACCTGAAAATCTTAATCTTGGCATGGTAATGGTTAGTCACATAAGCCTGGAAATTTCTAAATGCATCAAGCACTCTATCCTTAGTTTGAATGAGTGTTATCAAGGTGTATTTCGATTTTTCATCAATGAATGTAACAAAGTACTTGTAGTTTTCCCTAGATAAACAAGGAGCAGTCCACACATCTGAATGCACAAGATCAAAACACTTTTCATAAAGAGTTGTAGATTTTGGAAAAACTGCCTTACAATGTTTACCCAAGATACATGCTTCACATTAATTATTCTTATACATGACACCTGGTAACATTAAACTTAAGGCTCTAACATGAGGATGACCTACTCTAGCATGCCACAATGCATCATTATTCAACACAGAAGTAGAACTAAACGAGTATTTAAAATCCGGACTAGAAATGGTGTCTTCAAGCATGTAAAGATCTCCTTTTGTTACTCCCTTTCCGATCAACTTATGGCTCTCAATATCCTGAAACTTCACATCATTAGGACTGAATACGACATTACAATGCAAATCAGTGGTGCATCTCTTTACTGACAACAGATTAGACGTGAAATCAGGCATGTAAAAGGCTTTAGACTCCTTATCAAAAAGGTTTAACTTGCCGATTCCTCTTATTGCTA
>CAJHQP010010559.1:0-18216 GCA_905132765.1 Moricandia arvensis
GAGTTTGCTTAGACACGAGCGTCATATCTTCAAGCATATTTGAGCATGTCTGCAAGTAGCTACTTCCGTCTAGCTCCATTGGGCAAGCTTTAGATCAACTGTTGCAAAGCAAGATAGAATGACGCTAGGCTAGCAATTATAGGAGAATGAGCTGCGCAATGCGCAAGCAGCGGGAGCTCTTCAATGCTCAGAGAGAAATTTTTTATCAAGGTAAGAAGCCTATGCTCTGAGATTAATACTGCTAAATCCGGAGAGAGTCTAATTTCTGAGCACTTATGAGCGGTCTATGTATTCGAGGTCTAAGGTCCGAGTATACACCGTTTGATTACTTCAGTTCAAGGATGGCCGCGACACAACGCGCTCCTTGCGAAGAGTTGCAGGAATTTGCTAGCTTGCGCAGCAGTCATTAGCGCATGCAAATGTCAGGAGTCAAATCTCTGTAATGAATGGGAAGCGCCTTGCTAGGCTCGGAGACAACAAGATTGCAAGACGGAGACAAAGATGGAGGCGTGTGAAGACACATAATGAGAGTGGTAAAGCATCCTACTATGGATAAGAAAGCGTTTTAAGTGCTACCGCGGTGTGCGCAAAGCTTGCGCATATTCAAAAGCGGATTCGTGCGAGTCAGTGTTGCATGGAAACAAATATGGTGGAGTCAGAAAGTCATACTGAAGACGAAAAAATGGGGGAAATGTTTCTCGTGCGAGGCTACACATCCTAGGGTACACCCACAACTAAGAGATTATAAGTACAATGATTAGCATTGTGGACATCACGGTTGTAGCCATGCAGATACTGGATGACGAGAAGTTATTTTCTAGTCTTCACGCACATAATGCGGAAAGAAGCCATTTGATTACGCGCCGATAATTCAATCCGCATCGAGTTGAGAACGGAAGGGACTGTGGGTGTGCATGCAAAGGCAGATGATGAACGAAACGATCACCTCAGAAATGTGTACCATGTCCCATGGTAGTAAAGAAGAATCTTCTTTCGGTAGTGTTAATGCCGTTGAATCAGGGGATACTCATGATTTTATTTGGAGCCAAGATACGTTAAATATTCTTAAAGAATATTAAGGAGCTTAAAAGCGGATGTTGTTCATAGTGCAGACTGCGGCGTAAGCGCATTTATATGTTTTATCGGCATCACACGCTATGTGAGAGCAGTATGCAGTAGCAAATGCACATTGCTTCCATCTGCATGCAAGACTTGGCACATAAATATGCACCAAGCTTAGCCGTCATGGTGAATAATCTGACTTGGTTACAGGCCGGCTATTCAATTGAAGCATTGCAGATGGAGCCGAAAATTTGTGAGGTTGTCATATGGAACAGTGCACTATAGAGCTTCGCATTGATGATCATTCAGCCTCAAGATGCAGCCGTCCTATTGGAGAAGTTCATAGTGATTTGATAGGCGTACCAACAAGAACATCCTGCCTATTACGGTTTCGCTACATGTTGCTGTTCGTAGATGACTTTATCTCTCAGCGCATACATTTGGTATCACTTTGTGAAGGAAAATATCAGAAGTATTTGCAGAGCATTCAAGAACTATCATAGTGCCACAGAAGGCGCGGTTTGCGCCAGAAGCTAAAGCATAACTTAGGACGGATACTGGAGGCAGAATTCATGGTCTAAGGAGTTCCTCTCTTTTGCAAAAGAAGGGTATTAAGTAGAGCATTATACATCTGCCCGTATACACCTGCAACAAATTGCAAGAGCTAGCAGAAACGAAAGTATAGACATCTAACCGAGACGTGCAGAAGCTGGATACATGACAAGCAATTTGCCTAAAGCCGTTATGGTTACATAAGGCATGAGATGTGCAGGGCGCTATGCTCATACAACGGATGCCACTCACGTGCCAAACAACATGAAGTCCGCTTACGAGATGATTCACAGAAGAAGCAACGCTTGAAGCATCTGGCAGCGACTATTTGGGATCATATATGCTAGCGTGCCTTGTGTTCGGCACTCTCAAGAACACAGCGGGAAGCACAGGCGCAGATAAGTGTATATTTGTCGGTTACGCATGAACAAAAGAAGGGCGGAGCGTGTATGCATCCGCGCAGACACACAATACATTAGTGCTCTCGCGATGCTATTTAGTCTTTGACGGAAGTTTCATTCCTATTATGGAGCACCTCAAGTTTTGACTGCAGCAAGATGGCTTAGGTTCCTGCTAAGATTGATGACCAAGTTATTGCAAGTTCCAGCTGAAAATGAAATCTTGAAAAAAGGAGACTCAAAGTGACAGCGAGTTGGCCCAGATGAAGATAGACGAGCGAGAATCATGGTTCTGTTGCGAATCCAAGCGACCAAAAGGAACATTGTCAAAACCCAGCTCGCGTTGCAGAGTGATGAAAGATTGTGCTCAGCCCACTTACTGCTTGTTAATTTGCAGCTCCTCTAGCATGAGAGATGAACCTATTGCATCTATGAAGAAGCTAAAAGGCAGTGATGAGTGGGTAAGCCGCAATGAAGGAAGAGATTGCATGCTCTCTATGAAAATGAACTTGCGAATTTGCGCGTTGCGGCGAAAGCCCATAAGATGCTCAACCAGTTTCGTGTAAATGGGTGTATCGACTAAAGCGCAAGCGGACGGGAACATTGATAGATACAAAGCAAGGTTGGTTGCTCGAGGGTTCTCTCAGAAGTACGGAGAAGATTATGAGAGACCTTCAGTCCAGTAGCAAAGATGACTACGCGTACGCTCACTCTTATCTTTAGCTGCAAGCTTTAGATGGAAATTATGGCCAGTTAGATGTGAAGAATGCTTTTTTCTATGGTGAGCTTGATAAGGAAATATTTATGGAGCAACCACCTGGTTTTGAATCACAAGATGTATCCTAACCATGTGTGCAAGCTAAAGAAGACCCTATATGGATTAAACAAGCTCCACGAGCTTGGTATGGAAAGCTTGTTCAATTTCTTCAGTTTTGCGGGTATATGGCATCAAGTGCTGATCCAAGTCTATTCTTCAAGAGAAATGGAAAGAGTTCATATAGTAGTGCTCCTTATACGTGGATGATATGATCATTACTGAAAATAACGATGCTGAAATTGCTCGTCTACAAGAAGATATGTCGGTGAGGTTTGAGATGAAAAAGTTAGGCCGAGTTGAATCACTTTCTTGGTCTAGAGGTCGAGAGGGTAAATGATGGAATATTCATCGGCCAACAAGGTTATGCAAAAAGGGTTATCGACAAGTTTGGAGTACATCAAGGAAAGGTACGTTCTACTCCATTGGATACCAACATAAGGCTCAAACGTGATGAAGGATCCTTGTTTGCCAATCCTCGACCTTATCGCTCTTTTGTTGGAAGTCTTTCTATACTTAACCATTACGAGACCAGATATTGCCTTTTCGGTTGGTCTTGTAAGCCGGTTTATGCAGGAACCAATGAAGCCACATCTAGAAGCAGCAAAGAAGATATTGAAGTATGTGAAGACAACTCTTGGCATGGGACTGATGTACAAGTATAATGCCAAGGTGTCTCTTCAATGGTTTCACAGATGCTGACTTTGGTGGAGATTTAGATGATCGAAAATCAACTTCGGGTTTTGTGTTCTTATGCGGAGACACAAGCATTTCAAGGTGTAGCAAGAAGCAAGCCAACAATGTCATTTCTACTACTGAAGCAGAGTATAAGCCTCAACACTCGCAGCCCAAGAATGTATATGGCTTCGAAGACTCCTTGAAGACTTATTCGAGCCAATCAATAAACCGGTTACCATCTATGGAGATAATCAAAGTGCCATCAAGCTGGCCAATAATCTAGTGTTCCATGGAAGAACGAAGCACATTGAATTGGAACATCATTTCATAAGAGAGAAGGTGCTTGATGGAACAATTGAAGCATTGGAGGTTCGAAGCGAGGACAACATGCTGATATCTTTACCAAGTCATTACCAAAAGGTCAGTTTGAGATACTCCGCTCAAAACTCGGAATGGTGGACAAAATCAAGTTTAAGGAGGAGTATTGAAGTTAAACTTGATTTTGGGCTATGCTTAATTAATGGACTAAACCCAAAGTTAAGTCCAAGTTCTAGAATCTCTCTAGAAAAATCATAAAAGATCATCACCTCCTCAATGTTCCAGAGAGCTTTTTTGGATAAGTATTAGTAGAAAAAATCTAGATATTATGGTAGAGAGTTCTAGAGAATAAGATAATTATGTAAGATATTTTGAACTTTTGGAGCCTATAAATAGCTCCATCCCTCTTATTTGTAATAACACAAGAAGAAGAAAAACAAGCAAAGTAATAAGAAGTTTTTCTAAAGAAAGAAATAGTGTTCCACTCAAAGTTCGAAATTTCTTTGAGAGTTCTTCCATATTACTCTTCATACTTAGAAGTTCTTTTGGTTCTTTCGGGTTTCTCGGTTACTACCGGTCTTGGGCTAGTGTTAAGCTCTACCTAGGTTTCTTTACACGACGATGAAGCAATGCAAACAGTAGTATTGTTGCTGATGATGTGTATAACGATTTGAGACTTTGTGAAATCCTCATCGTCTCAATAATAGAGAAGAAGACAAAGAAGACAAGACTTGTCACCATAGTTATAATGATGGTGGCTACACTACTGATAGATTCATGGCATCTTCACCAAATAAGAGTATGTTTCAGCTCAACAATCACTCTGTTCCATCACACGCTCGTCGGGAAATTGGTGTTAGAAGATTGCTTGATCGTCACGGAAGTAGCAGTAACCCTAATTTTCCGAATCCTCCTAAGACATCTGGTATCGAGGGACCAGCATGGATGCAGATCCTTGTAGATGGAACTTGTTTAGATTCTATGATCGTTTTCAAGAAGTGATTCCACACGTTGTTGAGCTGATAATGGATCCTTTCGGGAACTATTTGATGCAGAAAATGAAGAACAAAGAATGAAGATCATACTCATTGTTATTGGAAGGCTTGTCCAGATATCCCTTAACGCTTACGAGTAAGAGATTATTGCATAATGATGTTTACTTAGATAATCAACTTGATGTTAAGTTTAAGGTTGTGTCTGATTGCTTTTGTGTGTTATTTGTGTTATAAGTACTCGAGTTGTACAGAGATTAGTGGAAACAACAAAACCAAAAAGCAAATTTTTCTGGTGAAGTCAGCTTATAAAGACTTGGATTTCTCAATCTCGTTAGGAATGTGAATGGGAATCATGTGATTCAATGTTGCTTGCAGTGCCTTGGTACACAAGATAATGAAGATAATAAACACATAAAAGACCTTTTCCATTTCAACTATCTGAGACTTTCTTTTGAACCCTAACTTATAGTTAAGAGTGATGAAGGATTCTATGGAATGAAACAAGGTTCACTTCATGCCCCACTTGTTGAAGTGATAAAGGCTTTATTCGATTCTGCGTAACATTCCTTATTGCAAAGGATTTTCTCAAGAGATCTCTTGAGTAATTGAAGTCAAAAGGCTCTAATTGTGGTTGATGATCATTGTAATTTCAAGATCCCGTTGTTGTTTCTTCAATGAATAATCTCAGACCTGCTCACTTGATCTCTTTAAGTCAATGTCTACTTACAGACAATGCTCTCTTGTTGTTGTTGCTATTATTGTTATGTTGTGGTGAAATCATGAACTGGTTTCAATCTTAGGAATTTTCAATGTATTTTGCCACTTTTTCTAACTTGTTTTTCGGGACTCAAATTCTAACTTGTTATAATCTTAAACTATAAAAGTTAGATGGGACGTAATTATGGAATCTATTGAACCAACAATCAAAACACCAATACAAGAGTTTATGCATGATTTTGTAACTTATTTATAAAGGTTTATTAAGTCATTTATAATTTATAAGGACTTATAAATTGTTTATAAAAGTTAAGAAATCATTTATAAGAATTTTTAAATCATCAATAAAGACGTATACATTATATTAAAAAAAAAAAGATTACTCATAACTCTTTGGAACATAGGATTACTCATAACTCAATAACTACATAATATTAAGTATAAAATTTATGAGAGTTGATAAAATCATTTGTAAGATTGTATAAATCTCTTACAAAGGTTTATAAATCAGTTATCTGAAATTTTATAAGGTTCACAAATTATTTATAAGGGATTATCAAAATTTATAAATCATTTATAAGTGATTATAAAAAAATAAGGATAATTCGTAGTTATAAATTATTTTTTTGTAATGAGTTCTACCTAAGAGTAACCACACTGGTGGGTATGCTAATTTGGAGTTTTTACCAATAAGTATCTTTTAATGTTTTATATTAAATATTCAAGTTTAATTTTTTTAGAAAGGTTGATGAGAGCGCAGACTATTTCTTTGAGAACTCCATGTGCTTCTCTTAACTTATGTTCTTTATTTATAATTTTATTCAAGGTGAGATATTTATCCAGAACGACCGATGGAGAAGCTCTAAGAGTTTTTGTAGGTTTGGTATTGGCTCAGCTCCTACCCGAAAGAAAAGGTTGGACGAAAAACAAATGGTTAGTGAAACATACATACCACAAAGATAAAACATTGATGCCCAATTGGACAATTATCAAATGTGTATGAAACCATTTAAACTTGCGTACAAATTCCACGATAGAATCTTGATAACTCAAACTCATCATATTTTCCAAAAAATTCCAAATTATGCTTTGCAGATGCAGTTATCTTCTAAGTTGACTAAATTACATGCAGACGAAAATCACCTTCTGTTAAGTGTTAACCACAGATCTCTGCGTACTTGTTTTACAAAAATTATCGTTGGAATAAATAAAAGTATGTGTATTAATTGTTACTATGCATTTATACTTGTTCAAAATATTTAATGGAAACGGTAGACAGTCCTGAATCTTTAATTCTTCCACCAGGAAAATAATAACTGTTTTATTATTTTGGAAAATAATTATAACTGAGCGCCACCATTATGAATCTCCGTTTAACCAAGTAATTCACGATATGTGTTAACTCTTTTACGTGCAAACATAAAAAATTACTTGGGAGCCTTCATTGCATACAACTCTTTTACATTGTCGAAATTGTAGAATAAGATACCGAAACAACTTGTCTTATTAATAGTCATAGAGAAGCTTATATATATATAAGGAAGAACACCGCAACTCCTAAGGTGCTATAAAACAGGAGATAAACACAGTTACATTATTATCTATAAGGATGCTCTGTCCCTAATATTCTCCCTCATTTTGGAGTGTGAAGATTTGTAAAACCCAACTTGAACGATAAATCTTAAAATTTAGCACAATCTAGAGCTTTTGTCAGAAAGTCTGCGACCTGAGAGTGAGTAGTAACATGTATTGTCTCAATGAGCTAAGCAGTGACAGCATCATTAAAAGACGGCAAGCATTAAAAGCGATATTTCCTTTGTTTTGGGTCTCCTCCTTCTTTGTACTACCTTATATAAACTCTGTCTTTACACTCTTCTAACTCCAAAAGCATCATAATAGAAACACAGAGAAAAGAGAGAGACCAAAACAAGAACTCTCTTTGTTGTTCAGAAGGTTTTAAAGAAAACATGGACGTGTTTGATGGACTTCCAGATGTGATCGTTGTTGATATATTGAACAAAGTCGGTGACGTCAAGACCTTACATCGTTGCAGTACCATCTCCAAGCGATTCAACTCGCTTGTACCTCAGTCCGAGTCACTCTTCCTCCGACTCGACCAGGTCGCTACCACCGACACCGAGTCATATTCCGATTCTCCGGTCAGCAATTTTTCCAATCATTAGTCAAGCCCGTCCAGGTTTGCTATCTTTATTCTCCAAACCGGCTAAACCGACCCGGTTCACCACTCTTTCTCCAAGCATCCCCGCCAATCTTCTATCCCGGTTTGACCGGATCAAGAATCTTGTAGTCGAGATTCCCGGCGGCGATGTAAGCCTTGAGAAAGGCGCCGCCGTTAAGTGGAAAGCAGAGTTTGGTAAAACTCTCAAAACATGCGTCGTCGTCGCGTTTCGCTCCGCCTCCACCGTGTCCCTCCTCTTCTCTCGACGGTGAGTCAGACGCCGAGTTCGTGAGTGGACTGAACACGCGCGTCGGGTGGACGATAAGCGCTTTGATGGCCGCGTCGGCTCGTCATTTCTTGATGAGCGAAGTGGTGAAGAGCACAAAGAGATGGAGAGTTTGGTGGTGCATGACGTAGGAGGAGAAGGCACGGTGGTGATGGGACCGGAGGGGATGAGAGAGGCGCGTGGCGGAGAAGCCGATGAGCGCGTGGTGAAAAACGGAAGGAGTGTGGTTCCTAACGCGAGGATGAGTATGCGACACGCCGCCGTCGCTTAAGCTCAAGAGCGGTATCTATTTAGAATCCGCGACGCTCGTGATCGTAAGGCCGAGCGGAGAATGTTCCGACGTCGGAGATGATGAGTTGGCGACGGAGGCTTTTGCCGGGAATTGTATGTACGGTGAAGCGGTCGTCGCTTTGTTACAACGTAAGAATAAGAATTTAATAATTAACTCGTTTTAAGCTTTCTTGTAGGACATGTCTTTCACTTAGCACGTGTGTCGTTTGCCGTGTGCATATTTATATATATTATACAATACAAAAACTGGCTTCAATTATTGACTTGCGTATACTTTGGTCAATATTCGAAAGCATATACGGATTTTGATTTTATAGTGACCAAAAATATACAATAATATGGATGAATTGTGTCGAAAAACGTCAGAATTTACTTAAAAATTCGCTCAGTGACATCTGAGTATTTGTAAATGTCATTCAAAAAGATTTAAAATCCCAATTAATCGAGTAGAGGCTTTACTTTACAACCTTCAACAACAATTTAATGTTGTTTTTCTTATCTTAATCGAGATATATCAGACATGTGACGTGTGGTGTTATACTTCTTGGATTAAGTGTGTGGCCACGTAATTCTAGGAAAATATGATAGCCTTGTTTGTTTCTGTAGCGCTGCGTTCAACGACAGCTATCAAATATTAACAAATAAACAAAAAGAAATCTAAATGCAGCGTTCTGTTTTAGTTGATTGCTGATATGTCATTTTTAATTTTTTAATATTTTTGTATCGCGCGTCGCTGATATTGCATCGAGGAAAAAAACAGGGGTAATAACTCTTGTAACTGCGACGGTTGCTCCATGTACGCCATTGGTGACTCTGATGATTGCATGTGTATGTGTCCGGTGCTAAGCTCCAGATGCAGCCACCAATGTCCAATTATGTGTTGTTGTAACCATTGTTGCGCCATTGGTCCTCAAACCCACTAGAGTCGAGTTCAAGCTGTAAACTATCTGTGGAAGCGCCAAATTTTGTACTGTAGTAAGTGGCTATTACTTATTTGAGAAACTTTGGTCAAACGTGTAAATTATTTATGAATAATATTATTTATATCTAACAAATACCAACTAATTTTGAATTTTTATTATGCACATTATAGTCTGATAGTTTTTTTTACCAAAAATAATATAAACAAATAAATAGAAAAGAAAAAAAGTAGAAATACTTTCACAAAACTAGAAAAATGAAGAGATTTTATGTCGCTTCTCATCTTTTTCACCGCTAAATTTTGATTATATAATTAATTTTTTTAAAAATATTAATATTATTGAAAAACCCACCAATGTTGATGCTCTTAGAATCTATAAACGGGGACAATCATCTAACACTCTTCATCTCCTCAAGAACATAAAAACGGAGTGTATTCAACTCAGAGTTTTAGGTAATTTGTATAAATGTCAAATTCACTCTTATTCAAACATAATTTTAAAAACTCATTGTTATTGAAATATTTAAGTTGTAATTTTTTAAAAATTTAAGTGATTTTAGAGTGTTTGCGTAAAATTTCTTAATTAAAAAAATTCAAATTTTATGGTTTTAAGTGATATTCTACTTCTTGGTGCTTTTTTTTTGTAATCGACAAAAATAGCGAGGATAAACTCATCACATTTGTATAAACATTTGTGTATGTTTAGTGTTGTGTAAACTCATTCATTTGTTGGTTTTTTTCCTCAATAAGAATAAATTGTGCATAGATTTAGGGTTCATTTTTGCATTTGAGGCGTCGACTCATTCAATTCATTCAATCCATTGTCGATTACACCACCAAATCCATTAAATATTTCGATGTTACTCATATTTAAATTTCAAATCTGCTCAGAATGACAAACAAACAGATTAGTGCAATAGGGAAAAAATGAACAACTCAAAGACAATTTCCAATAATTGCTTAAATTAACTAGTATAACACTATCACCAACTACCCCTTTGCTTAATAAATAGAAAAGAGGAAAGAAGATGCGAACAATTGATTAATAAAATGAGAAAGCAACGACACAATAATGATCAATCTAATGGGATTAAAATATTCGATCAATTTCAAATACTAAGAAAGTTGGGAACAAACTTGCAAGAATAATTGAAGAAATAGTCGCTTACAATATTAAACCAAATCTGTCAACCGGTCAACCAAGAAATTAGCAAAAATTAAGGTTTGACGAATAACAGAAGCCGACAAACTTTCAATTTTCTTTTTCAGCTTAGTTAAAATCAGAATTAAACTAGTTCAGAAGAGACAATAAAAATATTCCAGAAACAACAATCCCTGGAAATAAGAAGCAAACACAGAAACAATAAACCCTGCAAAAAATACGTAAGCAAGATCACAAACTTTATTCACGCGATACCAGAAAACTGGCTGAATGAAGCATGGATCCAATTCCAAACACCTTTTCAAAATTATCGAAACCTGTTCTTATAAAAAAAACAACTTTACAATAATCAGTCCGGTTAGTGCAATGCAATAAACGGATATTTTGAGTTAAGACTGATAGAACCGTAATATATAAACTACGGAGAACTGAATATTGTAAAAATTAAAATAATAATATTATACCAAATTATAAGAAAAGGATGATACAATCGCAGAGTCGAGATATTATCTATTTCCTTAACTCAAAATACGTCCCGTAGTGCGACGGTTCTGTAACGTAATGAGTCCCAGGATACAACTGCAAAAATGTTCTGATCTGCGTCACTCTATCAGAAGCCTGGCGAAACTTGTTTTGTGTATACTCTCAGACTCGAAAGAATAATCAAAAAGAAAAAAAATTGTGAAGGATTGTTTTTACTCTGTCTCTTAAGACTATCACTTGTGCTTCCCTTTTATAATCAACAAAAGAGGAGCCAACGTATAATCATAAATAGAGCAATTAGTCACGTCAAATGTATTAAAGGAAATTGACTCCTATAATCAATTTGGTAACGTTAGCTTTCAAGAAGAAGATATTGTGTTTGACTAACACCAATGATCTTTTCTTAAATGTGTTTATATTTTATTTTATTCATTAATAAAAGTTTAGAATAAGTTATTAGACTTTTAGTCTAACTAACCAATTCTAATTTAAACCCAAATATTCAAAGTGTATATTTGCTAATTTTTATACTTAGCCAAATTTAAAAACTTTACAAACTTTGTAAGTCATACACTTTGGACCTCCATTTCTCATTCAAAAACAACTTCGATTTTGACAAACGAATATACTATTTCATATTATTAATAGTGACGATTACATCGTGCCCAAAATCTAGTCGTTCCGACAGACGTCTCCGTCGGAAAACCCTACTAGAAACTGGTCCGCACCACTTTGTCAAAAATGAGTTCCAACAGATTGTTGATATGTCATTTTTAATCTTTTAATATTTTTGTATCGCGCGTCGCTGATATTGCATCGAGGAAAAAAACAGGGGTAATAACTCTTGTAACTGCGACGGTTGCTCCATGTACGCCATTGGTGACTCTGATGATTGCATGTGTATGTGTCCGGTGCTAAGCTCCAGATGCAGCCACCAATGTCCAATTATGTATTGTTGTAACCATTGTTGCGTCATTGGTCCTCAAACCCACTAGAGTCGAGTTCAAGCTGTAAACTGTCTGTGGAAGCGCCAAATTTTGTACTGTAGTAAGTGGCTATGTTACTTATTTGAGAAACTTTGGTCAAACGTGTAAATTATTTATGAATAATATTATTTATATCTTAACAAGTACTAACTAATTTTAAATTTTTATTATCCACATTATAGTCTGATAGTTTTTTACCAAAAACAATAATAAACAAATAAAAATAGGAAAAGGAAAAGTAGAAATACTTTCAAAACACTAGAAAAATGAAAGAGATTTTATGTCATTTGTCATCTTTTTCACCGCTAAATTTTGATTACATAATTAAATTTTTTAAAAATATTAATATTATTGAAAAACCCACCAATGTTGATGCTCTTAGAATCTATAAACGGGGACAATCATCTTACACTCTTCATCTCCTCAAGAACATAAGAACGGGGTGTGTTCAACTCAGAGTTTTAGGATAATTTGTATAAATGTCAAATTCACTGTTATTCAAACATAATTTTAAAAACTCATTCAAAATTCATTGTTATTGAACTTGACGTATCATAAAAAGTATTTCAATATTCATTGTTATTGAAAATATTTAAGTTGTAAATTTTTTAAAATTTAAGTGATTTTAGAGTGTTTGCGTAAAATTTCTTAATTAAAAAAACAAATTCAAATTTTATGGTTTTAAGTGATATTCTACTTCTTGGTGTTTTTTTTTTGTAATCGACAAAAATAGCGAGGATAAATTCATCACATTTGTATAAACATCTGTGTATGTTTAGTGTTGTGTAAACTCATTCATTTGTTGGTTTTTTCCTCAATAAGAATAAATTGTGCATAGATTTAGGGTTCATTTTTGCATTGCATATCGCCATATTCTTCTTTTAAGTGAATACTGTTTAAAAAAAATCAAAATAAAAACTTTGATTTAGAGGCATATATAGTCCCTTTATTTTACTAGTTTTCATTACTATTATATATTTATTCTAAAAAACAGTTTTCATTACTGTTATACATTTATCAAAAAAACGGTTTTAATCACTTAGAAGAAAAAAAAACAGAAAGAGAAGCAGAGAGATAAATAGGAATATATGATGAAGAGAGGTGAATTTCAAGAAGAAGCTTCCTCTCTCTCACGTTCTCCTCATTGAATCAGTATCAGAGCTACACTCTCTTCCCCGGAGACTCATCTTCTAGTTCAAGTAGGTTATGTCTTTCTGACTACTCGCTCTCGAGTTACTTCTCTAACGGTCTCTGTTCTTCAGAGGACGGTTCGTCTCACTTCCCTTCTCATTTAGACTGGAAGATGATGAAGCATTGCAACAGTAGCATTGTTGCTGCTGATATAACGATTTGGGACTTTGTGAAAGCCTCCATCGTCTCAACATTAGAGAAGAAGACAAGACTTGTCACCATAGTTATAATGATGGTGGCTACACTAATGATAGATTCATGGTATCTTCACCAAATAAGAGTATGATCAAGACGATGCATGTGCGCACGCATAACCAGATTGCCGATGTCCTAACCAAGGCCTTGTATCCTACACCATTTCGAGATCTCATTTCCAAGATGGGAGTTCTGGATATATATACACCTCCATCTTGAGGGGGGTATTAGCCGGTTTAGAATGGTTCAATGTATATATAAATTAAGTTGGTTTTAGTTCCGGTTTAGGTTACCATATATATTCAGTTTTGTAACAAACTTTACGGGAACTAAGATGAATAGAAAGTTCATTTTACATATTTCTCTGATGAACTTTAATCTCTGTTATCACTCTTCCTCCGACTCGACCAGGTCGCTACCACCGACACCGAGTCATATTCCGATTCTCCGGTCAGCAATTTTTTTCCAATCATTAGTCAAGCCCGTCCTAGGTTTGCTATCTTTATTCTCCAAACCGGCTAAACCGACCCGGTTCACCACTCTTTCTCCAAGCATCCCCGCCAATCTTCTATCCCGGTTTGACCGGATCAAGAATCTTGTAGTCGAGATTCCCGGCGGCGATGTAAGCCTTGAGAAAGGCGCCGCCGTTAAGTGGAAAGCAGAGTTTGGTAAAACTCTCAAAACATGCGTCGTCGTCGCGTTTCGCTCCGCCTCCACCGTGTCCTCCTCTTCTCTCGACGGTGAGTCAGACGCCGAGTTCGTGAGTGGACTGAACACGCGCGTCGGGTGGACGATAAGCGCTTTGATGGCCGCGTCGGCTCGTCATTTCTTGATGAGCGAAGTGGTGAAAGAGCACAAAGAGATGGAGAGTTTGGTGGTGCATGACGTAGGAGGAGAAGGCACGGTGGTGATGGGACCGGAGGGGATGAGAGAGGCGCGTGGCGGAGAAGCCGATGAGCGCGTGGTGAAAAACAGAAGGAGTGTGGTTCCTAACGCGAGGATGAGTATGCGACACGCGCCGTCGCTTAAGCTCAAGAGCGGTATCTATTTAGAATCCGCGACGCTCGTGATCGTAAGGCCGAGCGGAGAATATTCCGACGTCGGAGATGATGAGTTGGCGACGGAGGCTTTTGCCGGGAATTGTATGTACGGTGAAGCGGTCGTCGCTTTGTTACAACGTAAGAATAAGAATTTAATAATTAACTCGTTTTAAGCTTTTGTTGGGCCTTGTAATGGGCTTTGGGCTTTCTTGTAGGAAATGTCTTCTTTCTTAGCACGTGTGTCGTTTGCCGTGTGCACATTTATATATATTTATATTATACAATACAAAAACTAGTCTCAAGTCTGAACTTGCGTATATTTTGGTCAATATTCGAAAGCATATACGGATTTTGATTTTATAGTGACCAAAAAGATACAATAATATGGCATGACTTGTGTCGAAAAACGTCAGAAATTTACTTAGAAAATTGGTTCAGTGACATCTGAGTATTTGTAAACGTCATTCAAAAAGATTTAAAATCCCAATTAAATCGAGTAGAGGCTTTACTTGTTTTCTTATCTTAATCGAGATATATATCAGACATGTGACTTGTGGTGTTATACTTCTTGGAATTTGTTATATGATGTAGTGATGACTCTACATTAGTGTTAGAAATTTTGTATTCGTCATTGTTGTGTTTGTTTATACAATTTGCAAGAAGAAGCTTCCTCTCTCTCACATTCTCCTCATTGAATCACTATCAGAGCTACACTCTTCCTCGGAGACTCATCTTCCAGTTCAAGTAGGCTATGTCTTTCTGACTACTACCTCTCGAGTTACTTCTCTAACGGTCTCTGTTCTTCACCAACTAAGAGTATGTTTGAGTTTAACAATCACTTTGTTCCATCACACGCTTGTCGGAAATTGGTTTAAGAAGATTGCTTGATCGTCACGGAAGTAGCAGTTAACCCTAATTTTCGGAGTCCTCCTAAGACATCTGGTATCGAGGGATACGTCTACTTGATGGCTAAGGACCATCATGGATGTCTGCAATGAAGAACAAAAAATGAAGATCATACTCATTGTTACTGGAAGGCTTGTCCACATATCCCTTAACGCTTAATTACGGGTAAGAGATTACTGCATAATAATGTTTACTTAGATAATCAACTTGATGTTAAGTTTTAAGGTTGTGTCTGATTGCTTTTGTATGTTATTTGTGTTTTAAGTACTCGAGTTGTACAGAGATTAGTGGAAACAATCAAAACCAAAAAGCAGATTTTTTTCTGGTGAAGTCAGCTCAAAGACTTGGATTTCTCAAATCTCGTTAGGGATGTGAATGGGAATCATGTGATTCAACGTTGCTTGCTGTGCCTTGGTACACAAGATACTGAGATAATAAAACACATAAAAGACCTTTTCATTTCAACTATTAAGTTCTTTAGATGAAAACTTATTTCTCTTGAACCAAAACTTTCTCTTTATAGTTCATCTTCGAAGATGCTACAAGGTTCTATTTTGATATGGCTATAGATCAACATGGATGTGTTATAGATCTGAGATCTCTCTGCGATTTCCATGGTTTTAGCGCAGTTAAAAGGGCAATATGTATTCAATGCAGAAATTCAGTAGCCATATGGTAGAACGATGCTTAAGAAATTGTACCCAGAGAGCTGTCCTCAGATCATGCGTGAACTCATCTATGTGCCTTATTTCGATCTTCTTATTCAAGACCCTTATGCTAACTTTGTCATCCAAGTTGCTCTTTATGTCACCAAGTTATAAAACCTATTCGAGTTTTTGAGAATTTCTTTTAAACCCTAACTTATGATTAAAGAGTGATGCAGGATTCTATGGAATGAAAGAGGGTTCACTTCATGCCACACTTGTTGAAGTGATAAGGCCTTATTCGATTCTACGTAACATTCCTTATTGCAAAAGGATTTTCCTCAAAGAAATCTGGAGAGGAACTGAAGACAAAAGGCTCGAATTGTGGTTGATGATCATTGTAATGTCAAGATCTGTTGTTGTTTCTTCTCCACCAAGTTTCTTCAATGAATCATCTCAGACTTGCTCTCTTGATCTCTTTAAGGTAATGTCTACTTCTAGACAATGTTCTCTTGTTGTTGTCGATTCTGTCTTGCATCTGACTTGTTCTTGGAACGAAATTTTATGTTTTGGTGAATCATATTATCGTGAACTGGTTTCAATCTTATGAATTTTAAGTGTATTTTGCCACTTTGTTCTAACTTTTTTTTTGGGATCAAATTCTAACTTGTTTATAATCTTAAACTATAAAAGAAGATGGGATGAAATTAAGGAGTCTGTTAAACCAACAATCAAAAACATGAATACAAAAGATTATATATGATTTTATAACTATTTATAAAGGTTTATTAAATCATTTATAAGGATTTATAAATTGTTTATAAAAGTTATAAATCATTTATAAATAATTATAAAATTTTTATAAGAATTTATGAATCATGTATAAAGACGCATACATTATAGAAAAAAAATTACTCATAACTTTTTTTGAACATAGGATTACTCATAACTCAATAACTAAATACTTAAGTATGAAATTTATGAGAGTTGATAAAATCATTTATAAGATTGTATAAATATTTATAAATCAGTTATCTGAAATTTTAGAAAGGTTCATAAATAATTTATAAGGGATTATAAAAAATTATAAATCATTTATAAGGGTTTATAAAAAATAAGGATAATCCGTAGTTATAAATTATTATTTTTTTGTAATGAGTTCTACCTAGGAGCAACCACATCGGTGGGTGTGCTAATTTGGAGTTTTACCGATAAGTATCTTTTAATGTTTTATATTAAATATTCAAGTTTAATTTTCTTAAAAAAGTTGACGAGAGGGCAGACTATTCTTTGAGAACTCTACTTCTCTTTACTATATCTTCTTTATTTGTAATTTTATTCAAGGTGATATATTTATCCATAAACGACGATCCCCGTTGGGGTTCTAAACTTTTTTTTTTCTTTTTTTTTTGATTTTTTAATTAAAAAAATAAAATAAAAAAGATGAACTAATCGCGGGCCGCCACGTGTCAGTGGGGTCTGCAAACAGTTTAAGAACTAGGTTTTTAATGGGGGGTTTTAGAGCTGATTCTTAAAAAAAATGTGGGCCCACAATGTTTTAAAACCCCTCAAAACCACCTAAGAATCTCCCATTGGAGATGGTCTAAGAGCATCATTAACCCAAAAACCATTTGGATCTTTTATTTTTCTTAAAATATTAAATGTTATTTAAGAAACCTAGTTAAGAAACATCAACATTTTGTATTCCAATAGGAGTTTCTTATTTAGGAATTCTTAAAAAAATGTTATTTAATTAAAGATAAAATTTAGTTATTAAATAAAACATTGCAAAAGATACATATATTTAAAAAACATAAAAACAAATATTAATAAAATAAACGATAATAATTTGAAAAAAATATTTGAATTCAGTTGTCTACATCACGTCTAAATTTATAAAATTAAGACTCAAAAGTTATAAACTCGTACTTATTATTTTCTTCAGGGGGTGCAGAAATGAAAGCTCGTTTATAGATGAATGCAGGATCCTACACAACACGTCCAGCAATGTTCAATTACAGATGGTTTTTAATTAGAAACTACAAAGAGAGAGAAAAGCTGAAACATAAGCTCTTTTAACCTTGTGAGTAAAATTAACACATGTCCTCTTTAACACATGTCCTCTAAAATACGATTCTTCTAACCTCTAATTAGACGTTCCTTATGTTAATTCAAACTTTTTTTTAAAAAAAAAATCTTAATTATGTTAAGACACATATCTAAGAGCTCTGGTTAATCCTACTCTAAGGCATGATTAATTGAAAATTAAAACTAAGAAACAGTTTTTTAATTTCCGCTAATAATTCCATTTTAAGAATCATGCATAAATCATGTTCTAAGAGTTTTTGTAGGTTTGGTATTAGCCTAATTCTCTCGAAAGAAAGGTTGGACGAAACA